>PISW01004785.1:0-153326 GCA_004023785.1 Mungos mungo | reverse complement strand
GGCGGCTCCTCGGGTCCCTTCAATTATCAGCTGAGCCGCAGCACCGCGGCCGGCGTCCGCCTCCGCCCGCGCCGCCTCCCTCCCCGCCCGTTCCAACACCCTCCGGGAACTACTTTGCCCGCCGCCTCCGGCTGACGGGCTAGTCCGCGGGTAAGGCCCCGCTGCCTACTCGCAGCCCATCACATCGCCCCTCCCTCCCCCACCGCCCGGCGTGACTCTCCCAGCGGCCTGAGATCTCCTCCCGATCCCTTCGAGGGACCAGGAAGGGGAATGTGAGACTCCGCTTGGTATCCCTCCGCCGGGGTCACCCCCTCCCCTCCGTGGCAGCAGGAACTAATTCCCCTTCGGGTCACCGGGGACCTGAGGGGGGAAATTTCACGGATCAATGTTCCCTCTGACTCCTGGGAGAGGGGGTGATAACCCGAAGATAGAAACCCCCCCGCTAGCTCAAAAGCAGGGTTCGATTTAAACTAGGGCTTTGGCCCCATGACCCCAGTCAAGCCCCGCCCCTTCCTGGTTGTCTTAGCGACGGCGGTGGCGTCCCAAGATGGCGTCGTGGCTGCCGGAGACTCTGTTCGAAATTGTAGGACAAGGCCCAGCGCCGAGCAAAGACTATTACCAGTTATTGGTCACCCGGTCCCAGGCAAGTGTGAGGCGCGGTTTACCCTCTCTAAGCTCCCTGCCGCCCCGGTGGAGCGCGGAACGCGAGCCCTGCTAGGCCGCGAGCTACCGTGGCCCGCCGGAAGCGTCCGGCCCCAGCGCCGAGCCGGGAGATTTCCCTCGTCACCTCGGCCTTCTCGGCCCGCTCCTCCGTAGTCCGCGTGTCTTTGCCCTGCCCAAGGCCGGCTCGTCCCTGGCGAGCTTTCTTGCCTCCCCCACGTCGCCGCCCGCTCCCTTCCTGCCACCGAGGGTGCCTACCCGCAGAGTTCCCTCCGCGCGAAGAGAAAAACAGGCGTCCCCGGCTTGCGTGCCGCCTCACCTCAGCGTGGGAAGGAGAGAAAGAAAGACTCAGCCAAGTGTCCCAAGGAGGAGCCGGCAGGGGAGGGGAGACAGAGAAGATCTCTTTTCCAGGGTAGGAGTTAATCGTGGGGGATTTTTAAAATCTCATTGTGGCCTTCACGGGTACCGCGACCACATCAAAACTTCCTTATTTCTAGTAGGAATTGATCGTTGAGAGCTTTTCCCTTACCTTTTTGGAGCCCCTTCTATCCCATTGAAAGTGTGCGGGGGGTGGTACAAAAATGTTTCAGCTGCTCTGCGCGTCAGCCCCACCCATAATGACATCTGTTCCACAACAATAAGACCGAGGATTATGTTATCGCTGGAGTGAAGTAACCATCAGCCTATTTTTATGACTACTTTAGCTATTTAAGGTGGGCTTTTGGATGATTTATTGTGCCCATGAAATGATCGCGTTGAACTGGGCCTCCACTCGGAACACGTTTTCTGATTCCTGGCGGAGCTTAAGCCTGTCACTGAGATAACGCACTTTGTACTTTAATAGATGGTATTTCTATAAAATGAAATTTAGAACTTTGTATATGTGTGTTTTGGTGTAGATATTGAATATTGCATCAGTTTTTCCGTGAGCCATTAGGTAGGTAGAGAATGTTTTTTTATACTTCAAAAGCATCTTTTAAAGTAAAAATAATATATATGTTATTTTTTACTGAGATTTATAAATATTGCAAGTATAGTATCAGTAATAAAAGCGTGATAGCCTATCATATTTGATTGAACATTTTGGTGGGGATTTTTTACACATTTAATTAGAATTTCTTAAAAGCGCTAATTCACTTTTTTGTACATTTTAGGACTATCTTCCATTTAAGAGGTATAATCCTAACCGTTTCTTACTTTGTAACATTAGTGATTGAAAGCAATAACATCTTACCATAGTCATACTTCGTTTTCTATTTTCATTTACCTCATGTAAGTTAAAATGTTTACAAATCTTTTCCATAATTTGTCTTTTAAATTTTTTTTTGAGATTTTCTTTTTCTTAAAGATCTGGGTATTACAAGTGTCTATAAAGAAAGCCTAAACAAACGAATATTGTGAACTTTTTTATTTTAGTAAATTAACCATTAAGAGTGCTCCCCAGTTTTATTTCCCCAGGAATGCTTCCCTTGTTCACGTTCAGACTTTGTTCTGTAGTCTAACTTGGGTACACGCCTGTGTTTTACGAAACTCCCCCTCCCCACACAAGTATTCTTAATTTTTTCTCTTTCCTTCTTTTTTTTTTTTTTTTTTTTTTACAGATCAAAACTGTCTTTTATTTCAGGCCCTGTTCTTCCTATCAATTGCTTCTATAAAAAATCCTTTTCAAGCTGATCCATTTTCTTTTTTAAGCAGATGGACTATATCCACTGTAGTTCTACCAGTGAGAGTTAATCTTGAATCTGATTAACTCACTCTTTTTTTAAAGTAAAATTTGTTGTAAAAAATAGTAAGCCAAAAAATAGTCTTTTCAGTCACCCATCTTGAGAATATACTATTTTCTTTTATTTTTACTTTTTTTATGTATTTATTTTTGAGAGAGAGAGAGACAGTGTGAGCAGGGGAGGGTCAGAGATAGAGGGAGACACAGAATCTTAAGACAGGTTCCAGGCTCTGAGCTGTCAGCACAGAGCCTGACACGGGGCTTAAACCCACGAACCGCTAGATCATGATCTGAGCCGAAGCCAGACGCTCAACTGACTGAACCACCCAAGCGCCCCGAGAATATGCTATTTTCTAACCACAGGTAATTTTTCTAAATCTCAGCACAGGAAACCAAGCATCCACTAAGAGGGAGTCTGACATAAATAAGGACTAAAAGACTAGAATTAAAATGTGTTTTATAAGGTGGACTTTTTCTGGAGTGACTTTCTAAAAATTTTCCTTTCTCGTTCTTCCTTAATTTTCAAAAATATTGTATATTCTTCAAAATATGCCCCAGGTTTAGATAGATCTTTCTTTCCCTCCATTCTATTTATTATTTTTCACTGCTTTTATTTTTATGGACTTTAAATTCAAATGACTGCACATCTGACATTAGATTTGACCACAGGCATCTCTCTCATTAGAGTAATACCACGGTTGGTATAGCACAGAAAATAAATGTTGTCCATAGATATTTTCTTTACTTCTTGCTTATACAGTAACATTAAATATATATTCTTATGCTTATAGGGGTGTTCCCAGTTAACAACTTGGGGTTTTTTCCCAAGAAAGGAACTCACAGAATATAACCTGTGGTCAATAAGGCTTCTCAAATTCAATCTTTTTTTTTTTTAATGTTTATTTATTTATTTTGATAGCGAGTGCAAGCAGTGTACGCTGGTTGGGGAGGGGCAGAGAGAAAGGGAGAGAGAGAATCCCAAGCAGGCTCTGTGCTGTAGTCAGTCACTTAACTGACTGAACCACCAGGCACTCCTCAAACTTGATCTTTATAGTGATCTATACGCTTAGAAAAATCATTGCAGTGCTTTCTAAATCAAAGATTTACCCCATTATTTTTGCTCTAGTTTTAGTAGTATATGTATTTTCTTTTTTTTTTCTTAATTTTGTTAATGTTTGTTTATTTTTCAGAGAGAGAGAGAGAGAGAGAGAGAGAGAGACTGAGCATGAGCGGGGTAGGGGCAGAGAGAGGGGGAGACACAGAATCCAAAGCAGGCTCCAGGCTCTGCAGTTCTTCCTCTTTTCATTTGCTGGGGTGACTCTCACATGTTGGTGCTCCAAGGACAACCGCCTAACGGGTGCAAGAGGCCAGTATCTGCCAGTTATCATCTACTTAGCAGATAGTACTGTTTCCAGCAGTTTTCCAGAATTTGTCACATTAAACCTAAGCCACTAGTTATGACCATCTTAGGCAATACTTTCATTTCAAGAGAATGAAGAAGATAGAATTTCAACAGTAAAATATTGATAATAGTAGCCTCCTAAAGTGATTTTTGCTTCCTCTTACTTAAAAAATTTTTTTGATGTTTATTATTTTTGAGAGAGAGAGGGAGAGAGGCAAAGAGCAAGGGAGACACAGAATCTGAAGCAGGCTCCAGGCTCTGAGCTCTTGGCACAGAGCCTGACAAGGGGCTCGAAACCATGAACCTCAAGATCATGAACTGAGTTGAAGACAGTCGCTCAACCAACTGAGCCACCCTGGTGTCCCTGGACTCAGATTTTAAGCTATTCATTAACTTGGCGTTGAACTTCCTCTGTTCTTAAAAAATACTGTTTCAGTGTTTGTATAAATCAAATCACTAACTGTATTCTCCCACCTAGATTATATGCTCCTGAAAGGAGGGATTTTTGTTTGACTCAGTGATGTTTCCCCAGCTTTTAGAACAGTACCTGGCACATAAAAAGTGCTTGGGCACCAGGGTGGCTCAGTCAGTTAAACATCAGACTCTTGATTTCGGCTCAGGTCTTGGTCTCACAGTTCATGCCCTGTGCTCAGCACCTAGGCTGCTTGGGATTCTCTCTCTTAAAACAAATAAACTTTAAAAGGTGCTTAATACATAGTGGTGGACTGAAAGATGAATTCTTTGAAGGCAGAAATCTTATATTTTGCATCCCTATTAGGAAATGCCACCTCGCTGATTACAATTAAGGAAAGGGTCTCAATTTAAGATTTTCTTAGAAGTGAAGTACGGAATATCCCTTGCCTAAATGAATTCAAGGTTCTTTCCAGCTCTAACTGACTAGTAATCTACTAGTTTTCAAAGAGTTAGAAACCAACATAAGAAAATATATATACTACTAATGGTGTGCCTGGGTGGCTCAGTCGATTGAGCGTCTGACTTCAGCTCAGGTCATGATCTCACAGTCCATGGGTTCGAGCCCCACATCGGGCTCTGGGCTGACAGCTTAGAGCCTGGAACCTGCTTTGGAGTCTGGGTCTCCCTCTCTCTCTGCTCCTCCCCTGTTCACTCTGTCTCTCAAAAACAAAACAAAACAAAACAAAACAAAAAAACAGAAAAAACTAGACTTGGTGGGAATACCCTTAGTGGCTCAGTTGGTTAAGCTTCAGCCTCTTGGTTTCAGCTCAGGTCATGATCTTGTGGTCATGGCATTGAGCCCCATCTCAGGGGGCTCAGCATGGACCCTGCTTGGGATTCATTCATTCATTCATTCATTCTCTCTCTCTCTCTGTCTCTCTCTCTCTCTGCCACGCAGGCTCTCTCAAAATAAATTAACTAATAAAAAAAAAACTAGACTTGGTGACTGATGTTTAGACTTTGCAACAAAGAATCCTGCCAGTACCACTTCAAACTACACAGCAGTTTTAAAGATAGAAGATTCAAGTACAGCCTAATAAAATTGTTAATACATACACCCTTTGACCCTGCAAATGCATTTCTAGGATTTTCTATGCAAAAATGCTTTCACATAAGTACTAGGATCTGTGAGCAAGAAGCTCACCAGAATGAAATAATTGTAAAAACATTTTTCCATTAGTGGAAATTTGGTTAAACTGTGAATCATTCATACCATAGAATACAACATGCCAGATCTCTTTAATAGACCAAATATTAAGCAAGAAAAGCAAGTTGCAGAGTTAAACATATTATGATCCCATTTGAAGAAACCACCACCACAGTTTTGTTTTGTTTTAAATAAATGTTTATGGTGTTCAAATAAATGTTGTAGGAAATAGCTGAAGTGCATCTCTCTGAGGGATTGAATTAGGGATTGCTTTCATTTTCTGCATTATGTATTTTTTTAATGTTTTTTTTTTTTTAATTTTTGAGAGGGGGAAAGACAAGCACAAACGGGGGAGGGGCAGAGAGAGAGGGAGACCCAGAATCCAAAGCAGGCTCCAGGCTCTGAGCTGTCAGCACAGAGCCTGATGCAGGGCTCGAACTCATGAACTGTGAGATCATGACCTGAGCTGAAGTCAGACGCTCAATCGACTGAGCCACCCAGGCACCCCTGCATTATGTATTTTTGAAAGATCCGAGTTTTTGTACAATGAGCATTTATTTTTATAATCAGAGAAAAGCAGTAAAAATGAAAAATGAAAATGGAAGTGGATAACGCTTCCTGCTCTGTACATCAGTCCACCTGCCACAGCAGGACCGCCTTTGCGCCGCCTCCCACCTTAAATAATGAGCAGCATTAATAAGTGTGTCACCAGATTCTGCTGACGGGAGAGATGCCAATTCAACAGGTTTAAAGGATGCAAATGGGTTAATGGCTACTTAGGAAATTTTAAAGTCTAGAAACTTCTAATTGTACAGTTTTTGCTTTTGTTTTTAGTTTTTTAATGTAGGTGATAATTGCTTCTGAGAATGTACAACATCGTCCTCTTGCTTTGTTGGGGATGGCACAGTAATATTGATCTAAAAAGGAGATACAGAGAAGTAAATAAGACAGAGGTGGTCCACTGAATAGATTTATATGCCCTCACCTCATAAAGCTTAAAGAACAGAACTTCTCAAGTAATCTAAAATTATATTTTAACTAGGGGCACCAGGCTGGCTCAGTCAGTGGAGCTCAGTCTTGATCTCAGGGTTGTAGATTCAAGCCCACATTGGGTAGAGAGATTACTTAAAAATAAAACCTTTTTAAATAAATAGAAGTATATTAACTAGACACCAGGTTGCACATTTTGGAAGTAGGATGGGGTGCAGTCAACTTGTTATCATATGGCACTTTCCCAAAGGACCCAGGAACCCCTGATCATGCCTTACTCTAGCCCTGCTTCCCACGTAAGGTCCCCAAGAATCACATACATGGAGAAGATAAAGCAGAGGGGAGTACACGTACATCCCCTTCTGCTTCTGTTACTCCTTCCTGGTCCCTAAGGGGACGTCTCCCACTGATGGACTGACGTGGTGCCATTATCTCTTGTCATCACGCTATTGCACCCATTCTGCCCAATGGCCACCAGCCACAGCCAAAATGTCTCCACACAGAACTGCTGGTTTTTTTATTTTTTAATGTTTATTTTATTTTTGAGAGAGAGAGAGACAGTACGTGAGCTGAGGAGGAGCAGTAAAGGGAGACACAGAATCCGAAGCAGGCTCCAGGCTCCCAGCTGTAAGCACAGAGCGTGACGCTGGGCTCGAACCCAAGAACCTTGAGATCGTGACCTGAGCCCAAGTCCGACATTTAACCAGCTCGGCCACCCAGGCACCCCTGCCATCCCTCTTAAAGTCCAAAAGTCCTCAGAATGCTTGTCTTAGCTTATTTTCCTCTTCCCTGTTATTTGCCATTGATTTGACTTATTCCCCCTCTTTCGGGGGCCCTCGCTCTTCCCTCCACTCGTAAATACAGGCTCTTCCCTTCTTCACCCCTCCTGCACCCTGCACTTCCAAGGCCCGCCCCCGGCGTGTTTGGGCTCTCCCTCCTCCTCCTGACCCGCGCTGACCTGCACCTGCAGTGAGCACCCCGCCCCGCCCCGCCGGCTCCGGCAGGTGTGACGCCTCCCGCGTCGGCCTGCCATTCCCCAGACCTGACGCGCTTCAGAAAAATGATTCCGGCCCGTGACACTCCGGGATGTACCCAATTCAACTGGTAAAGTGGCTTTTCATCAGGAATTGAAATTCCCTTTAATTTTTCAAAGTGACATGTGGCACTTTTGGAGAGAGGGGGATAAAATAATACAAATGAGGCGATTAAATTCTTAAAAAATCACAGTATTCAGCGCCTTACCATGTTATAAGCCAGTTGCCAAGCGACTCCTAAACCCTCATTTCCAAATTCCATGCTGGCCTGACAGAGCGCCAGGATTGTATCTTCTCAGGTAAATCATTCAGCACCTGTGAGCACCTACACATTCTGGGCAGTTAATGTGGTCTCACCCTACACTGACACAGATTTGTCTCCTAATTATATGGGCCAGTAGAGCACTTAATTGGGAGTCACTGAGTCATGGATTCTTTTATTCCTCCTGCTAGCCTGCAAGCTCTTGACCTGGGGCAAGGCACCTCATTTGTCTGGGCCCCAGTTGCCTCATCAGCCTCTTAGGTGACTAGTCCAAGAGATCACGGAGGTTCATTCCATTTTGAAAACGCTGCTTTGCATGAAAGTAGTATTTCACCCTGGAAAAAGCACTAGACTTTTTTTTTTTTTTTAAGAAAAACTAGATTTGCATTGAAGATTCTGTATTAGTAGCTGTGTGACCTGATAGAAGTCTTCACCTGCCTGAGGTTCCATTTCTTCATCTGTAAAATGAACCTTTCACAGATACGGTAAAAACCAGATATATAGGTATGTACATACAAAGTACTCCAGGCCACTGTTTTTCAGAGAGAGGTTGTGTGATCAGATAAGATCAGAAAATCCTGGGGTAAACACAGCCTGTTTGCTTCTCTTCTCTGGAATTTGTCAGAGCCTTTAAAATCCTGCTGTCCACCCTGCCTGTCTGAAGAGGAGACTGTGCCAAGGAGCTTGTCCTATAGGCTTGAGACTGTGGGACCCTTTTCCTCTGAGCATCTCAGGAAGTGAGGTTCTGGGGAATCTTGACTGCAAAATACCTACCAGGGTGCCGGGCACAGAGCAGCAACCACGGAAGAAATGTTTAAGTATTGTGTTTTCTTCCTATGCCAAACCAACCAAATTTTGCCTTTTCCGTAAAAGGATTATAGTAACTCTTCACTCACCTCCTGTTTTATTTTCTTTTTTTGTTTTTATAATCAGCTTACGTGTCCAAAGTACCTATTGGGGTTTAGATTGGGATTGCAGTACGTAGATAGCTGCATTTGTGGTGAATTGACATCTTTATGATATCAAGTTTCCAATCAACAAATACAGTGTATCCTTTTTTCTAGATTTTTTTTTCTTCGGTGTTCTTTCATTTGGGTCAATAATTTCTTATAGTATGGAAATCTTACATATATTTTGTTAGATTTCTAGGAGGTGTTTGCCTATTTTATTATAAGTTATATTGCTTCTTAAGATTGTATTTTCTATTTGTAGCTACTAATGAAAACAGTGGGCTTGGGGAGTGCCTGGGTAGCTCAGTTGGTTAAGCATCGACTTCAGCTCAGGTCATGATCTCACAGTTCACCACTTCGAGCCCCACGTCAGGTTCTATGCTGACAACTCAGAGCCTGAGAGCCTGCTTCAGATTCTGTGTCTCCCTCTCTCTCTGCCCCTTCCCCACTCGTTTTCTCTCTCTCTCTTTCTCTCTAAAAAATAAAAACATTTTAAAAAATTTTAATAAGCAAAACAATTTTTCCTTCTAGTAAATTCCCTTGTATCTGGTGATCTTATTAATTTTAACAAATCATAACCTTTTAGACTTTCTGACACATTCTCTGTAAATCGTGACATATTTCTTCCTTTCTGATCCTTGTATCTTCTTGACCTTACCTTATGACATTGGCTAAGCCTGCCACTAAAATGTTGAAGAGAGAGGATGACGCCAGGCATTCTTGTCTTGTTCTTAGACCTCTGGGGAAGGCTTTCAGCATTTTGCCATAAAGTATGATGTGTGCTGTAGGTTTTTTTCAAATCACATTTAAGATGTTTCCTTTTATTTCAAGTTTGCTGAAAGTTTCTATTTTGAATGCATAATGTCTTATATTACAAAAAACAAAAAAGGACTTTTAGTTTTATACTAAAATTCAAGGGTTGCTGTTTTTCTCTAAATTATTGTTTGGATTATTGTAAACTGACTGCCTGCCTCAGGATCACCATGCTCACCATTCCTTAAAGAACACCCATCATTTTTTCATGCTGTCACTGTGCATTTGGCCCCAGTCACTCGGGTCACTTCCTGTCAGATCCTCACATGCAGATTTTCCCCCTCCTCTGCATCTTACCTAAAATGCCTGCTTAGGGGCGCCTGGGTGGCTCGGTTGGCTAAGCGTCTGACTTTGGTTCAGGTCATAATCGCACCTTTGCGGGTTTGAGCCCCACACTAGGCTCTGTGCTGACAGCTCAGAGCCTGCAGCCTGCTTCAGATTCTGTGTCCTCCTTCTCCCTCTGCCCCACGCCTGCTTATGCTCGCTCTCTCGCTCACTCTCACTCTCTCTTTCTCTCTCTTGAGCGCGCACACACGCGCACTCAAAAATAAACAAACATTAAAAAAAGAAAAGAAAATGCCCCCTTAACATTTGAGCCTGGGTAGCTCAGTCCACTTAGTGTCTGACTCTAAATTTCAGATCAGGTCATGATCTCACAGTGCTACGGGATCACCACCACCCCTCCCCCACCCATTGGGCTCTTCCCTCACAGTGTAGCACCCACTAGGGATTCTCTCTCTGCCCCTCCCCTGAGTGAGGTTCATGCTTTCTTTCTCTCTCAAAATAAACAAACACAAAATAAAATTCCCACTTAACACTTGAAATGAGTGGGGAAATAAAGAACCATTAAATAATATCTTACGTGGACTGAAAAACTAACTGTTACACACACAAACATACACTAGGAAAGTACCGTAAGAAAATAAGGGAGAATATTATTTGAATCTGGAGGTAGGGTCTACACGAGACTCTGAATCTGGAAGCCAGAGAAGAAAAGAATGGCAGATCAAGTACATTTAAAATAAAGTTTTGTGGGCACCTGCCTGGCTCACACAGTAGAGCACATGAATCTTGACCTCAGGATTGTATGTTTGAGCCCCACGCTGGGTGTACAGGTAACTTAAAAAAAATTTTTTTTAAGTTTTAATAAATAAAAAATAAAGTTTTGTTTCATGAATCATACTTAAAACGAATAAATTGCCTGGAAGAAAATGTCGGCCACATATTCAGCAGGCAAAGGGTTCATATACTCAGTTTCCAAAGATTATTAATTGTACAAACAACTTTCATTTGCGATGGAAACGAAAGCTCTCCGCAGAGCAGTAAACAGAACATACCTCAAAATAATAAGGCCATCTACCGTATGACGATAATAATTCTAAGATCACAAGGATGCCCACTCACCACTTTTATTCAACATACATAGTATTGGAAATCCTATGGAGCAATTAGGCAGGGGGAAAAAAAGTTCCAAATTGTAAAGCAATAAATAAAACTGTCCCTATCTGTAGATGACAGGAAACTCTGAAGATTCCATCAGAAAACTGTTAGAACTAGTAAACAAATTCAGGAAAGTTGCAGGATACAAAATCCAGACACAAAAGTCTGTTGCATTTTTATACATTAACTAATAAAGAACTATCAGAAAAATTAAGAAAACAGTCCCAGGGTGCCTGGTCACTTAAGCATCTGTGTCTTGGTTTTGGTTCAGATCCTGATCTTGCATTTCTGTGAGTTCAAGCCCTGCATCAGGCTCCGTGCTGACGGTGCAAAGCCTGCTTGGGATTCTCTCTATCCCTCTCTCTGCCCCTCTCCCTGGCTTGCACTCTTTCACTCTTCCTCAAAATAAATAAACCTTAAAAAGAAATATTTTAACCTTTAAAGAAAAATTTAAAAACAACATGGGATTGACACAAAAATAGACATACAGATCAATGGAACAGAATAGAGAGCCCAGAAATAAACCCACACCTATATGGTCGATTGATCTATGATAAAGGAGCCAAAAATACACACTGGAAAAAGGACAGTTTCCTCAATACATGATTTTGGGAAAATTGGACAGACATGTGCAAAAGAATGAAAATAGATCACTATCTCATACCATATACAAACCCAAAATGGACTAAAGACTTGAATATAAGACTCGACATCATAAAATCCTGGAAGAAAACATAGGCTAAGCTGACATAAGTCTTAGGGATGATTTTTTAAATCTGATACCCAAAGCAAAAGCAACAAAAGCAAAAATGTAAACAAGTGGGACTACATCAAACTTAAAGCTTCGGTGAAGCAGGGGCACCTGGGTGACTTCAGTCTGTTAGGCATCCAACTCTTGATTTGGGCTCGGTCATGATCTCACGGTTCATGGGTTCAAACCCTGCACTGCAGTCCACACTGTCCGCACAGAACTTGCTTGGAATATTTTCTCCCCCCTCTCTCTGCCCTTCCCCAACTTGTTTCTCTCTCTCTCTCTCTCTAAGTAAATAAATAAAAACTTAAGAAGTTCAGTGTAGCAAACAAAGGAAGCCATCAACAAAACGAAAAGGCAATATACTGAACAAGTGAGAACAGTTTGCTCCTCTTCTACTTGCATGTTCATGTACTATCTCTCTCAAAATAAACTTTTTTAAAAGTTATGATTTAACATTGAAATAGATTCCCTGCTTACTTAAGTAAAACATCAGTTTGGTCTCTCTATGTATCTCAAATAAATAAATAAATAAATAAATAAAATTTTTATAAAGAAAAAAGAGGCGCCTGGGTGGCACAGTTGGTTAAGCATCTGACTGTTGATCTTGGCTCAAGTCATGATCTCCCAGTTCATGAGTTCAAGCCCCACGTTGGGCTCTCATAATGGTGCACAGCCTGCTTGGGATTCTGTCTCTCTTTTCTGCCCCTCCCCTGCTTTTGCGCTTGATCTCTCTCAAAATAGATAAAAATACTTTTTTAAAAGATGTTTTTTTTGTTGTTGTTACTACAGGTCTCAGTGAACAATTATTCACCCAAGAACCATCTTAAAATCCACAGTCAATCAAATAGAATTGGCTTGATCCCTCTAAAGCCACCTCTTAATAACAAACCTAATCATTTTAATAAAATTAAATATCAGTGAGTGCTTTTAACAGGTGAGGAATTTAATCCTTGAAACAGGCTTACAAAATGGGTACCATTATTATATAGATGAGAACTGGGATTTAAAGAGCTATAAATGAATTGCCTGGGATCCATACATTATGACCAAGCAGAGAATAACCTTTGGCCAGCCTTACTTAGGCTTTTTCTAAATACCACAGCTACATCTCAGCTTGGTTTCCATTTAAAACAAAATAAAAAATTTTCAACGAAAACTATGAGTGACTCAGAATGATTCAGAGATTAATATGCAATAAATTACTCTTGAGTTACTCTTTCCCTTCAAGTTGCTACTTCAGAATAAAAAAATCACATCCTTGACCTCACATTCCTTTTATTTAGAAAGAGAGAGAGAAAGAAAGAGCAGGCTCCATGCTCAGTGCAGATCCCAACCTGGAGCTCAATCCCACACCCCTGGGATCATGACCTGATTCAAAATCAAGAGTTCGATGCTTAGCTTAACCTACTGAGCCACCCAGACATACCCACATCTGTTTCTCTCTCTCATCTCTTCTTTTCCTTCGCAGTGTACTCACTGCCTCTATCACCTTTTCTCTCATTCATTCCTTAAGACAGCTCCTAACTCCCTCTTACTCCTGGTATGTTACTCAGTAACACTAGAATTGTTACATCTAAAGGATATCTTATGACCTTAGCCTACTTGACATTTCATGCTGTTGGTCAGCCTTTTTTTGAAATGCTTCCCTTTGTTATAGCCCATGGATTCTTCTTTCTTGGTTTCTTCTAGGTTTATGGTAACTCAAGTGCTGCTTGCCTTCTGCCTTCATGACCACATTAACATTGCTATTTCTAAAGACTATGTTTGTGCCTTAGCTTTTCTCAATCTAGTCTTACTTAAAAAAAACACAGCACGGTCATTGGAGTGGGTTCTAATCCAGTATGGCTGGTGTCTTTATAAGAAGAGATGAGAACACAGACATGAACAGACAGGAGACCGTGTGAAGACACAGGGAGGAACTAGCCATTTACAACCCAAGGAGAAAGTCTTCAGAAGAAGCCAACCCTGCCAACACCTTGAGTTTTACCTTCCAGAACTATGAGAAAATAAATTTATGTTTAAGCCATCCAGTGTGGAATACTCTGTTAGGAAAACTCTAGCAGAATAATTTTCTGAAGTTAAAGAGTGACCTGAATTAAAGTTGTTTTTGGTTTTTTGTTTTTAAACAGATAAGTGAATACTCATGAAGAGAAAAAAAGCCTTGTAAGATTCCTTCATTATAACCTTGCAAGGGGGATTTGGAAGACTTGATGCAGTCTATTTTTGACTTTAACATGTTTAAAAATATATTCTATAGGAAACACCCATTTATTAGGGAATCCGATTACAAGCATCCTTTAAAGGCTCACTGGCCAGAGGACCAACCTCAGAGCATAGATATGAAAATACATGCTGATTTGGAGAATGGGGGGCGGGGGGGAGTAGGACAAAGTGACCAGTAACCTAAGGGGCAAAACAGAAGAGGGGCACCTGGGTGGCTCAGTCAGTTAAGCATTCAGCTCTTGATTTTGGCTCAGGTCGTGATCTCACAGACCTGTATCGCCTTGCTCTCTCATGAGATCGAGATCTTTATCCCCTTGCTGTCAGCATGGAGCCCACTTGAGATTTTTTCTTTCCCTTTCTCTCAGCCCCTCCTCTGCTCTTTCTCTCTCTTTCTTTCTTTCTCTCTCTCTCTCTCAAAATAAGCATTTTTAAAAAAAGAAAAAAGACAAACCCATTACATTTGCTTTAAACCCAAAATGGTTTAGGTATTAGAGGCTGGGATCAGCATTATTAATGTAGATTCCTTACCAATGTGGACAAATGGTAAGATCCCCAGAATTGTGATTAAGAGTGTCAAGTACTTGGGGCAGAACAATAATGACTAAAAGGGAATCCTTGCTCTGTAATCTTCCTCAGTCTGGCTGATGAATATTTTAGGAGTGATTAGCAAGCACTGAAATAAGAATGTAACCGTGCAAGAGAGGAAGGCACCATAATGAGAGGCAGGAATAGAAGTGCAGAAATCAGCAACCATAAGTTCATCTTCCAGTTACGCTTGCCACTAGCCAGTCCCTGGGCCCCATTTCTAAGCCCTGGATTCTAACGAATGCAGAAGACTTACAGTTTTATAGTAAAGAGGAAGATAATTGGGAAATAGGATCTATGCATATAGGTTAAAATAATTATATGATTATTTAATAATTTTTTTTTAAAGAATGATTTCATCATAACTGATGATAATCAGCTATTCTCCATTTACTCAGCAGGGCACAAAATGAGAGGAATGAGCCCCCACTGCAGTGTGTGGGGCTTAGGTTAAACCTAGGGAAGAGCTGGCTCAGTGGGATCAATGACTAAGGAAGGATATGGAATTTCCTACGTGGGAGAGCTTTCAAAATAGTCAAACTTGACCATCGACACTTAACAAGTGTCAAGGCAAAAAAAAGTAATCTACAAATTAATAATATAAATAACATCACAGAAAAATGGGCAAAGAACATGAAGAAAGAGTTAGTTACCTGAAGAAATACACAACTAATAAACATGAAAAGATGCTTAGGCTTACTAGTGATCAAAGAAATACAATTTAAAACCACAGAGAGGGGCTCCTGGCTTGAGCATGCACCTCTTGATCTCAAGGTTGTGAGTTCGAGCCCCACGTTGGGCATGGAGCCTACTTTTCAAAAAATTAAAAAAATAAAACCACAAGATAGAACTTTTTCTACCAGCAAACAATTGAAACTATCCAGGTTGGCAAAGTTCTGAAAGGGCTTCTTTCAGTGTTTGCTGCACCCCAAGTCCTGAACATGCCAACAGTGCAAAGATGAGTTCCTTACCCTCAGGAAGCTTGCAGTCTAGTGGGGAGACCGACAGACGACAGCAAGGTCACGTACAGCAGAGATCTGAGCTGCCTGGTGAGGGAATTGGAGGGAATCCTGAGAAGTCAGCACATCAGGGAAGACTCATGAAGACTAGATGTGAGCTGATACCAAGACAGAAAAACTAGGGATGGACCTTGGTGCCAAAGATGTGTGAGCACAGAGCTTGTTCTGGGGCGAGTCCTAAGTATTGTATTATTGCAGGAGGTGTGAAGCTGGGTGCCAGGACCACTGAGCCGCAGCCAGGGGGCAGATCAGGAAGTTCCTGACAAATCAAGCATTAAGACTTGATACAGCCCAGGCTGGCTGGCTCAGTGTGTAGAGCCTATGACTCTTGTTCTCTGGGCTATGAGTTCAAGTCCCATGTAGGGTGTAGAGATTACTTAAAAAAATAAAATCTTAAAAAAAGAAGAAGACTTGATACAGCCAGTCAGTGGTTTTCAGATTACCCTTTGGTTTTGCAAATAAATGTACCTCTGACATTGCGCAAGCACTTTATTCAAATAACCTCTTTAAGAATATTTTTCACCAATTTAAAACCTGTTATACAAAAGAAACACCTACGCCCTCGAATATTTTATACCAAATTTCAATGCCTTAACTCGTGCTTCCAAAATCTAGATGAACATGTTTTGGTGTGGGCCAGAGGAAAGCATCTATCATCGCTGTGAACACAGTAGAATTTCTTACAAATGTGTCATTGTTTCAGGAGGTTGAGCTCTGACCAGCCCTCTTTGGATTCATGCCTATACAAGGCAGGTAGCAGCTCAGCCTTACCAGCTCAGCACAGAAGCTTGGAACTGAGCATTCACAAAGACACACTGACCACCCTGTGATAATAACACTCAGGTTCAGAGCACATAGTAAGTCATTTTCATGATTTTTGTCTAAATTTGGTACCTGTGAGGAGGAGACAAGAGTTTGGCAGATGCTGTTAATGATTCAACTCTGAAACAAAAGTCTTACTGCTCACATTTATGGATCTTCTGTATCCTTTGAATTGAAGGGTATCCGAAAATCAGCAACATGAATTTTTGAATTTTCTGTAATTCATTTATTCGACAAAAGTTTGAGTGCTTTCTGTGCACCGGCTGCTGCTGTTTGCTGTTCCCAGCACTAAGGGGGAAACAGAAGTTCATGTTCTCTACCCTCACGGAGCTAGCTGCTAATCATATAAACAGACTAAGCCAGACTAAGATGGGAACCAAAGAAGATGTCAACCATGGCAAGTGCTGTCAAGGACCGACACCTAAATGTGGCCTGGTCAGGTAGGTCAGGAAAGGCTCTCCAGAGGAAGTGAAGCTTCATCTGCAGCCTGGAAGACTGGGCGAATGGGAAGAAGGCCAGCGCAGCTGGGATGCGGAGAGCGGAGCTGTGAAGCCATGGTGACCATCAGGAGTGTCGTCGTGATTCTCAGAGAACCAGAACTGATTTTTAAGAGGATGACGGCTGGCGTACCACATTCCAATGATGTGAGACACACTTGTTTCTACATCTTAATATCTCCCAAATCAACATTTATGTAGCCTTTTTTTTCTTTCTGGACTGTATGTGAAATAATGATGCAATTTACAGTTGATGGCATTTTAACGAGTTGATGAAATATGTTAATCAGGTTTGCATGTTTAAAAGATCACCAGGATAGAATGTGGAGAACAGATTTACAGTTGTCTGCATGGATCAGGATTTTCTTTTTATTTTATCGTCAAATGCAGAAATTAAGTGACTACTCTTGCTGACACTAATCATCTTCATCTATATTTCACTGTCCAATTTCAAAGAGCTGTTTTTAGGAGAATACTTTGTTCTTGTTAACTTGATAACATTATTAATCTAAATTTAAAAAGAACTTACTTGCGGGGCCCCTGGGTGGCTCAGTTGGTTAAACATCTGACTCTTGGTTTCAGCTCAGGTCATGATTTCAGTCATGAGATCTAGCCCTGCACTGTAGCACAGAACCTGCTTAGGATTCTCACTCTCTCTCTCTCTCTCTCTGCCCCTCGCCCCCACACATGCACACTCTAGCTCAAAATAAATAGACTTAAAAAAATAAAGAACTATCTTTATACCATACTCCTTTTGTTCAGTAGATAAACATAAATTTATATAGATCCGCATAAATAGATATAAATAAAATCTGTACAGAATTTTTTTTAATAAAAGGTTTCTGCTATGAAAAGGTTTGGAAACTCCTCTTCTAGGTGATAGGGATGAAGCAAGACTTTTTGCAGAGGAGAATGGCATGAATGCAGCCACAGTACAGAACTGTGACTTTGGCCCCAGCTGCGTAGACCACACCAGAGAGAGGGAGAAAGCGTCTGTGAGATTGGAAGAGAGACAGGCAGTCAGACTCCTGAAATGGTCTCACTTTCTTCTGAAAGAGGAAAAAAACGAAAGATGTAGATAATACTTTCTACTTCATAATAACGTTTTAAAGATTTTATGTATACAAATTCTTGACTCAATTTCCTTCCTACCTTACGTTAGTTTTCTGGTACATTCCTGTAGTTCCAGGAGGAGTCTTTCTCTTCTCTAAAACTATTAAAATGTCTCTTTGGCATTTGTTTTTAAAGGGAGAGGTTGGCATTCAACAGGAAAAAGTTATTTACACATTCATATCCTTTTAAGACAAACTCCGTCCCACTGGCTCCTCCATTACCGTCTTCCACATGGTCACTGCTTCCTGCAGTTACGCAAGGTTCTCTCTCCCTTGGAGACAGCAGCCATCTTGGCATTTACACCGGCTCCACATAAGACCCTCTAACGGAGCTAAGAGCAGTCAGCTGCATTTTTAGTACTTTTGTAGTTTGCCTACTGTATAAAATTTATTTTTCAGAATTAATACATTTTATCCCAGCAATGACTAAAGAATATAAAAATAAATCAAGGACTCTTGGATGGCTCAGTCAGTTAAGCATCCAACTTTGATTCAGGTCATGATCTCACAGTTCATGGGTTCAAGCCCCACATCAGGCTCTGTGCTACAGCTCAAAGCCTGGAGCCTGCTTCAGATTCTGTGCCTCTCTCTCTCTCTCTCTCTCTGCCCCTACCCCACTCACAATCTCTCTCTCTCTCTCTCTCTCTCTCTGCCCCTACCCCACTCACAATCTCTCTCTTTCTCTCTCTCTGCCCCTACCCCACTCACAATCTCTCTCTCTCTCTCTCTCTGCCCCTACCCCACTCACAATCTCGCTCTCTCAAAAATAAGCGTAAAAAAATCTTTAAATTTTTTTTAAGTCAGATAAAAATTATTCCTCAATACTGTCTTGGAATATTTACTTTCTTTTTACCTTTTTTTGGAGGGAGGTTAGTAACAGTAAGACTACCATTATAACTAAAAACATTTGATGAATCTAGAAAGACTTAGGAAACACATCTTTTTGTTTTTGAAGTTTATTTAG
This sequence comes from Mungos mungo, assembly GCA_004023785.1. NCBI lineage: Eukaryota > Metazoa > Chordata > Mammalia > Carnivora > Herpestidae > Mungos > Mungos mungo. The sequence goes on along the minus strand of PISW01004785.1, from coordinate 134,455 downwards.
GGGCGCCTGGGTGGCTCAGTCAGTTGAGTTGACTCTTGGTTTCAGCTTAGGTCATGATCTCAGGGTCATGGGATCAAACCTTGCATCGGGCTCTGTGCTCCACGCTGAGTGTGGAACCAGCTTAAGATTCTCTCTTCCTCTGCCCCTCTGCCCCACTCACTCTCTCTCTAAAACAATCAAACATTATTTATTTATTTAAAGGAAAAGAGAGTGGATGCATGGGGGACGGGGGGGAAGGGGCAGAGAGAAAGCAAGCAGGCACAGAGCCCAACATGGGACTTGATCCCACAAACAGTGAGATCATGACCTGAGCCAGGATCAAAAGTCAGACACGTAACCCGACTGAGCCACCTAGGTGCCCATACACATCCTTATCTTAGTACTCACTGCTGTGTCCTATGCCTTTTGAGTAAGGCTTGTCCATTTGGTAGCAAGTCTGCTGTAATGGTTAGATGTCTGATTTGTGGAGCCATTGGCTGTACAATCCAAGTAGGTATGTAAGTGTTATGGTTGAATCTCCACAAAAGAGATGTTGAAGTCCTAACCCCCGTTACCTCAGATAGTAATCTGATGTAGAAAAAGGATTGTTTCAGATAGTATTAGTTAAGAGGAGGTCATACTGGAGTAGGGTGGACACTGCTCCAGGATGACCGGTGTCTTTAAGAAGACAACCATGTAAAGACATACACAGAAGGCCATGTGATGACCAAAGCTTGTCAACAAAACACAGAAGCTGAAAGAGGTAAAATAGGGTGCAAAGAGAGCAGGGCTCTGCCAACACCATGATTTCAGGCTTCCAGCCTCCAGAACTGTGAGACAATAAGTTTCTATTGCTTTAAGCCACCCAGTTTGTGGTTCTTTGTTAAAACAGTCATGGGAAATTAATACAATATGGAAGGATATTTGCTACCGACCTACTTGACTCACCTGACTACGCCAGTAGGAAAACACAGGTGGCTGAGTGGTCAGCCAGCGCATACCTTGGCTAGATCCCATCTGAGGTAAGTTACCATCTGGATTGTGCAGTCTCTGTGTCCCTCTCTTTGCCAATTAATTAGACCAAGATAGACCCCTGTCTTTGGGCCATTGAATCCACTGGTTGACCAGCAATTTTATGATTTATGTAGCATAGCATCAAAAGGTAATCCTTTTGAAAATTTGGACAAGAACTTTAAGTGATACAGCCAATTAGCTGCAGCGAACTGAAATAGAAAAATAAAGAGGAAGTTTAAGGTGGTCATTCTGAGGGGCGCCTGGGTGGCTCAGTCAGTTAAGCGTCCAACTTCGGCTCAGGCCATGATCTCATGATTTGTGGGCTTGAGCCCCGCGTCAGGCTCTGTGCTGACAGCTCAGAGCCTGGAGCCTGCTTCCGATTCTGTGTCTCCCTCTCTCTCTGCCCCTCCCCTGCTCACACTGTCTCTCTCTGTCTCTCAAAAATAAAAAAAATAAAAAAAAAAGAAAGTGGACATTCTGAACCATACAGAAGCTACTGGGCAAGAGGAGCAGAAGGGACATGACCAGAGGTGGATATGGTGGCACAGAGGAGGGGCTTGTTAGGCACAGCACAGAGCTTGGCTCTGGGGATGTGGCTGAGATGGCATGTTGCCTCTCCACAGCCACTCTCACCCTTTATTTTTTTTATGTTTATTTATTATTGGTACAGAGAGAAATAGAGCATGAGTGGGGGAGGGGCAGAGAGAGAGAGACAGAATCATAAGTAGGTTCCAGGCTCTGAGCTGTCAGCACAGAGCCCAATGCAGGTCTCGAACCCACAATTGTGAGATCATGACCTGAACTGAAGTCAGACACTTAACTCACTGAGCCATCCAGGCGCCCCAATTCTCACCCTTTAGAAAAGAACCGAACTTGTGGTTTGGCTTAGAGCTGCCTAGCTAAAGACTACAGGTCCCACCTCCCTGGTAGCTTAGACCTTGAAGCTAAGCATTCAAGACTTCCAGGAAATTTCCTTAAGGGTGGGTTGGTGTGGGGGGGCTCTCCAGCTGGCTGCTTGGAAAAAAAAATCGGGTAGAAAGGGGTAGATCCTCACCACCAGCACCACCCCATCCTGGCACAGCTTGGGACTCCCTAGAGCACAGAAAATCGCGCTCTCTGCCACTCCACCGTATACCATGTTCTGTCCCGTTATTGCTTTTCCTTCTTGCCTTTACCTTTCCTGACTTAAATGTTAGTTAAGTCCTTAGGGACCTAATGCAGTGGGTCTTCATCACGAGGAAATACCTGGATAGTGATCATAGGAATCTCGGCAGCTCAACCGTGCCCCAAAGACTTGAGGATGCTGCGGGTGCCAGGGGCCCCAGGACTAGCCTGGTTTTGCTCCGCAGACGCTCATCGGGGCTTACCTGCTGCCTACCATGGGACTCCGCCATTCATCTCCCTCCTTGTCTCTGGGTCTCTGTGTCCTTCCACTTACGCTGCACCTGCCAGCTCCTCAGTTCCGGACTTCTAGTTCCGTTTCCTCTAGAGAAAAGATCTCGTGGTTTTTTTCAGCCACTGGTCTCTGTTGAGGAGACTTTCCCTGTAGGCCTCCTCCTTGGCCACAGTCAAGCCTCTCTGTATTGCGTGTCCTTGGGTCATATGTGAAGTGCTGATGTTTTTGCCCCCAGTATCTGTCTCTCTTCTCGTGGTAGTGCCCTGGTTCTCCTCATCACACCTACGTCATGTTCATTGCATGTGGTCCAGATAGCTGAGCCTGACATCCTCAGTGGTCACGGTTATTGAGAAATGGGCTGACGACCCAGGTGAAGCCAATTTGCTATTAAAGTTGTTGAGGAGGGAGCATTCCCTTTATCTCTGGACTCAGAGCTGTGGTGATATGAGCCTGGAGCTACAGGCAGCCATCTTGTCATCACAGAGGAACTGCACACTCGTTAGCACCAGGGTCAAGCTGCCTGTGGATGCAGCCAGCACAGAGGAGGAAGAAGCCAGGAGGGAAGGAGAGGTCGGGCCTCGTTTGCAGCTTCTTGAGCCAGCAGGGCCTACGGCTTTGTAAGCCCATTAGCTTCTCCTCTTTTTCACTCAAACCAGATTGACAGGGTTTTCCATCGCCTAAAACTGAAAACGTCCTAACTGGTCCAGGCCGGATGATCACCCGAGTCCAATCTGCAGCAGCAGGCCCAATGTCCCTCGCAGAACAAAGTGTGCCCAAGGACATTCAGCCCCAGAGATGGGAACGGGGTGAGACAGGCAGTTCGATGCTTAGCTTCTCCAGTATAAATAAGTGTGCACGGCAAGCCTAAATGTTTGGAGTTCGTAGGGTACCTGGGCCTGGGTGGCTCAGTCGGTTAAGCGTCCGGCTTCAGCTCAGGTCATGATCTCATGGTTCATGAGTTCAAGCCCCGCATCAGGCTCTCTGCTGCCAGGACAGAGCCCACTTTGGATCCTCTCCCCATCCTTCCCTCACTCAAGGATGCACATCCTCCCTCTCTCTCCAAAATAAATGTTTTTTATTTTTAATTTTTGAGTTCTTAAATTATGATGGCCCTTGTTAGAAGGCTATTGTTGTTAAAGCCCTTGAGTAGATATGTGAAGCCTTGGCCCGTTGGCAACTTTGCTGGTATGCTGTGGCCGTGTACTTGAACCGAGACAGACTGCTGCTGTGGACGTCTCCCAAGCTTTTCATGAAAACTGCATGAGGGTGTGTGCTGAATCAAAGGGCCTGCCACAGAGGAGTATGTGTTTGCTGAATTAACTGCTCCCCACCTTTCTTGAAGACAACCTCTCCCACATTCTCCACACTTAGAAACCAGCTGTGTTGAGGAATTAAAGCAAAATCAAAACTAAAATAAAGCTGGCAAACAAAAGAGATGTTTGTGTAGACGTTCTAGGAAAATTCCACAAACACTTGAATTTATTTAAAGTTCCATGTATGATTTTCCAGTTGTCTTATAAATATTAAATAGTATTCCGGTGAGAAATATACTGTCACTCCCTTAAACATGAGGATGTCAAATGAGTTGCTTAAAGTAAAAAGAATTATTTTAATAGTACCAAAAAGTCTGGATTGTTACTACTTTAAATATAAAAGATAAAGTGGGGCGCTTGGCTGACCAAGTCAGTGGGTTGTGCAGCTCCTGATCTCAGGGTCGTGGGCTTGAGCCCCACATTGCATGTGGAGACTACTTTAAAACATTTAAAAAGTACAAATAAATTTAAAAAATAAGCAATTTCTCATAGAGCCTAGCAAACTGGTATTTTTTTAATGTTTACTTATTTTGAGAAAGAAAGTGTGCACGCTCGAGTGTGCGAGCAGGGGAGGGGCAAAGAGAGAGGGAGAGGGAGAATCCCAAGCAGGCTCCACACTGTCAGCACCAAGCCGGACGCAGGGAACTGTGAGATCATGACCTGAGTCGAAATCAAGAATCAGACACAACCGACTAAGCCACCCAGGCGCCCCACAAACTGGTATTTTTTAAGTTTATGAAAATGATGAGTTTAGTTAGGTTTATTTGGAAAAGAAACTTGATAGACCTAGGGGTTTGTGAGCTATAATTTGAAATTAGCTAAAGATCATTGTTGGGTTTTTTCGGAGAAAAATGAAGGAAATTAGTGTGAATGTGGTTTATTACTGTTCTATTTTAGATGAGAAATGGTGAGCTGTATTGACAAAGCCATACACTGCACAGAGGAGGAGTGGGGGACATTGGCACGGGCAGTGGGGAGGCAGGGAGAGAGCAGTGTGGTAAAAGGGAGCTTATAAAAAAAATAACATAACCGTTACTGCCAGTATAACATGGTAGCTAAACATGGCTTCTATAAGCCGACTCCACTATTTACTAGTTTTTGGATTGCAGGCAAGTTACTACCCTCTGCCTCAGTTTGTTCTTCTAAAAATGGGCCTAAGGGTTCCTGGCTTGCTCCGTCGGAAGACCATTCGACTCTGGAGCTTGGGGTTGTGAGTTCGAGCCCCTCATTGTGTGTAGGAATTATTTAAAGATAAAGTCTTGGGGCACCTGGGTGGCTCAGTCAGTTAAGCATCTGACTTCAGCTCAGGTCATGATCTCACGGTTCGTGGGTTCGAGCCCCACATCAGGCTCTGTGCTGACAGCTCAGAGCCTAGAGCCTGTCTTCGGATTCTGTCTCTCCCTCTCGCTCTCTGACTCTCCCCTGCTCATGCTGTCTCTCTCTCTCTCTCTCTCAAAAATAAATAAAAACATTAAAAAAAAGATAAATCTTTATAAATAAGTAAATATTTAATAGGGGCACCTGGCTGGCTCACTCAGTGGAGTGTGTGACTCTTGATCTCAGGGTTGTGAGTTCAAGCCCCACATTGGGTGTAAAGATCACTTAAAAATAAAATCTTAAAATAAATAATAAAAAATAAATACAAATAAAAAATAAAAATGGGTCTAATAATAATACCTCATAGTCTATGAGAAATAAATGAACTAATAAATATAAAGAGCCTAGAACAACGCCTGGCAAATAGTAAGTGCTATATGTGTGGTCTTTTGTTACTATTACTATGAATAAGGTTGTTTAATTAATTGATTGGAAATGGAGATATTTAATACCAGAACGCTACTTGTTCCTTATTTTTATGTCAGTTGAATGTACACTTTTTTAAAAATCCTGGAGCGAAGAACCAATGACTCATTTCAGAATTGGAGTCAGATTCTGCCTCTGGAAGTCAGATTCTCTTCCGAACTGGGCTCTTCGTTTTTCCACACTCAGGCTGCTGAGCCCTCCCTCCCTCCCTCCTTGATGTGGCCCTCCCCCCGCCCCCATGTCCTGTCCAGTTGGAATCCAGTCTGCCCTCCTCCCTCTCGTGTTCACCCCTCACTCCCCATGCCTCGCTCCCTCGGTGCCTCCCGCCGGCGCCACCGTTTTTCCCAGTCGGTCTCCCCATCCAGCGCCATCCTCCCTCCTGCCCACCGGTGCCAGATGAATCCTCCGAAATACTGAGGGGGAAATTACAGCCGACCCTAGTGATTCATAGACTTCGTACTTGTCAATGTGTCTGCTCGCTAAAATACACGTGTAGCCCCCATATCCACCCTTCTGTAGTCATTCTTGGACCTGCGCAGAGCAAACGCTGAGTCCGCCCCCTGGCACATTCCCCGCCCAGATGGGACCAGGCACCACCCACCTTCGTGTGTCAGCTCTCACTGTGTAAACAAGCAAGTGTCCATGTCGTGGTCTATTCAGTGCCGTGTCTTTCTTATGTTTGTGCTTTTTTTGGTGAGTTTGCTATTTAAAATGGCCCCAAGCATAGTCCCGAAGTGCTGTCCCCTGCTCCTAAGTACAAGAAGGCTGTGATGTGCCTGATGCAGAAGATATGTGTGTTAGGTAAGCTTCGTCCAGACATGAGTGCTCGTGCTTTGGCTGTGAGGTCCGTATTAACGAATCAACAGTCTATAGTAAATAAAGTATCTTTAAACATATACACACATAAAACAAGGTTATGTATTGATTAGTTGATTAAAATGTGACCAGAGACTCACAGGAACTTACCCTTGTATTTCCCTTAGGGCAATGATTTGGTATTTGCTAATTCAGCAAGGTTGGCAACTTTCTAGAACCTAAGTACTGTGAATAATGAGAATCAGCTGTACACGTACACATCCGTAGACTTTTCTGAGTATTTGGTGCTCCATTTCATTTATGCGATAGTGATCTACACAATCTGGCCCCATTTCCCAGTCCCCGCTTGTCTCCTAATACTCTTTGCCACAAAGTCTCTGTTCCAATCCAATTACATTTTTTTCCTGCCCAGAATTCATTTCAGCCACTGCTCTTCCCCACTACTTCCGTCTCCACACCTGTGAGGAAGCCACCTGGGTGCAAGCAGAAAGAGAGGGGCATGACCCATGCCTGGCCAGTCACGATCCCCTCCCCACCTTGCCTCCGGGACACATGTGGGTGGTTGACAGACAGGCTCGATGCAGTTATTCCCTGAGATTTTCCACCCTCACTTAGGGAGAGTTAGTTTCTCATTTCTTGGAGGATCCTCAACCCGGATGAGAAGGCTTGAAGTTTGTAGCTGCCAGCACCCCCCCATCACTGCATAAGTGACACACATTTGCAATAGAAGATAACGAGGCCAACAACAGAGGAGCAGAGACAGAAGGAAAGAGAAAGAGCTGATAATCTGATGCTGTCATTTTGCACCCTTACCTAGATCCCGCGTGCCTGAGGCCAGCCACGCCGCTGTCTTTCCAAGTTCTATAACCCAACACGACTGTTTTCTTATTTAAACTTATCCGGATTGAATTTCTGTCTCTTAGATCAGCAGTCCCAAATAATACACCCAGACATTTTTGATCTATCTCGAATGCACTCTATAGCACTCTACTCTAAATCATGAGTTTCTCCCTAACTTGGATTTCTTTTTGTGCAAAATTTAGTGTACCTGGACTTCCTTCCATACATCTCCTCTATTAGCATTTTCAGTTCAGGACTATTCCTGTTTGGATAGATGGCAAAGAGGAAACTGGGAATTGGGAAGATGGGAAGGAAGGAAAACAGGAGTAGCAATTTTGCTGTGCAGTTCAGATGGAGAAGGGAAGCAGAGACAGAACGCAGCCCTTAGAGCTGCTCCTCCCTGGGTCATGTGAGATCTACGTAGGTGCGGCCTGGTCTCCGTGCTCTGCCATGGCTTAAGACGTGCTGTGAAGACGTGCTGGGAGCTAACCCTGTGCAGTCTCGTTTATGGAGGGCCCCTCCTCTGTAGACATCGTTTCCTCACCTCTGTGCATCGATCTTTGTTGATGCCGCCCTCCACCTGAAACCCCCTTTCCCCACTCTTTACTTGGTTATGCATCCTGTTCTTAGGTCCACCTTCCTCTCTGCCTGGAATCCCCTAAAATGGGCCTTTGTCAGGGGTAAGTTTGAGGAAAGAGCCTGAGAAATACTAGGTCAAATAAGGTTACCCCCAATTTTTCCTTCCTAAACATTCAAGTGACTTTGGATAGTGGCAGCCAACAGCATGAAGTCATAAAAGCAAAAATAAATGAATGTTTGAATAAGTAGCAAGACACTGAAGAGAATACCTCAACATGATCAGCAACAGGCCAACGTCAGTTTCTTAGTCTCTCATTGAGATTAATGGGGGAGAGAAAGTATTTCTTTTCTAGCAAACTAGAGATGATGAATGGAAATTAGCCTTTACTAATGTAAGCTGCATGGAATAAAGGTTGCAAAGACCTAAGGTCTGTGTTCAGCTTACACATGGCCACGAGTCTAGCTCTTAGCATAATGCTGAGCACACAGTGGAAATTCAGTAAACATTTGTTGGATTAATAAATATTAACCCTCTACTATAGTATTTTAGGAGGAAATACAGAACACAAAAATGGCACAAAACAAAGAAGTGGCCACAAGGTAGGGAGTGGGAGTCTGGTAGAGAAGGGTTTTATTAATGTATCTATAGGATCTGAATCTTTAAAAAAAAAAAAAAGGAATAGATCTTTCTCAGGAATTCTAGGCAAGAGGAACCCACTTAGCAAATTCACTGCGTTGCAGAACCACGAGTGATGTGTTGTAATGTGAGATATAGTCCGGGGATTAATGCAAGATGATGCCGATGAAGGCCACTGGCTGGGGACTGCACATGCCACATCCAGAATTTTGACTTTGGACAGCCTTTAAAGGACTTGGTGAGGGAGAAAAAGGAGAGAGAGAGAGAGAGAGAGTAAGGGCCATCATATTCACATTAGCATTTTAGTAAGAAGCCCTGGCTGCCATGTTGAGAGGGTAGCCTGGATTGCTTGAAGCATGGAAGCAGAGAATCAGGAGATTTTATCTTGACCCTTAAGAGCACAGTGGAGATGAAGGGAATGTCAAGAGTTGTTACGAAAGTGAAATTAATAGAATTTGGTCATGAAATCGGTGTCTTGATGAGAGAAAGGTAAATGACTCAACCAGTGCCAGCAAAATAAGGAACGCAGGAGGAAGTATTTGTGAGAGACGATGAAGAGACCAATTTTTATAGTTGATCATAACATGCTGGTGGATTACCCAGATGAGCATGCAGAGTAAGCAGCTGGCTAATTTACTGAGACTCTGGAAATTAGGAGTGAAAATCCAGATTTTGACTCAGCAGCATTAAAGCTATGGATGAGATTACCTGGAGGGAGGAGAGAAGTCAGCTAAGGACAGAGCTTTAACACTGAAGCATAAGTCAAGGCAGAGGAACAGTTATGTTTCCGCATTTACGTGTTCTTTATACTTTTGCGGGGGTTGGTATACATCAATGATATTAGTGGTATGAACTAAAACAGGCTATTTGAGAATAGGCTAAATATTTTTCCTTGTAAGTAGTAAAATGCGTTGACAGTGGGAACAGTTGGATAACAGGGTTGGTAAAGACTTGGGAAATGACACCTCTTATGTATATTGACAGCGATGTAAGTCGACACTTCCTTCCCACGGCAGAAACTCTTGGCTGTACCCAGTATCCATTTCCCTTGTCCTCAATAAAAGAGTTCCTGACTTTTAACCCAATGTAAGGGTGTCCAAGAAAAAAAAAGACTGCAGTTCCCAGTCTGCCCTGCAGCTAGGTGTAGCCACATGACAAATTCAGGCCAATATATGTTGCCAGAAGTGGTGAGTTTGACTTCACAGGAGAGTCCTTGGGATTTGACCCATTTTGTCCCTTCCTCTTTCCTGCTGGCTGGAGTGCGGATTCAATGGCTAGAATTTAAGCAGTCACCTCACACCATGCTGAAGAAGCCATGTTCTGAAGATGGTGGACACCAAAATGGAAGGTGCCTGGTCCCCTGGGTCATGGACTGCCTCCTCTTCTGCAAAATCTTCTGTCTAGTGTAAGCTATCTTGTTGGGTGTTTTCTCGAAGTCAACTGAACTTAATCTTGACGGATGTGCTTCCCAAGGGCAGTTTAGCAGTATTTCTTCAAGGAGGGTTGTGTCCTATACCCCACCATTCCACCTCAGGGAATTTACCTCTAGGACATAATTACACACATTTGAAATGACACGTAAATTGGATATTCATCACAGCATTGTTTATAATAACCAAAAAGTAGATTATGTATACTGCTGTATAAGGGAACACTGAGTAGCCGCTAAAAATGATGATGCTTTATTTAGACATCATAGGAATACATGTCTCTGACATAGAGTAAAAGGAGTTCACGAATGAGCATGTTAACTATTATCCCAATTATGCAAAACTAATATATATACACATTTGCAAACACACAAATGAATCTGTAAATGTTTGTAGAGTCTGAGCAATGGTTGGAGAATGTAAGATACACTTAATGCCTAGAAATGAGATTTTAGATTTTGGTTTCTTTTTAACTTTTCCCCATGCTTTGTATTATTGAGTGACTTTTTTTTTTTTTTAAGTAGGCTCCACATCCAGTTTGGGGCTTGAACCCACGACTCTGAGATTAAGAGTCACACTCTCTAGCGACTGAGCCAGCCAGGCACCCCTTCTTGTGCTTTGTTTTATTATTTGAACTGTTTACTATCAGCCCTATCACTGTTATAAAGCTGTAAAGCCTCTTTGATATTTTAAAATGTTCTCTTTAAAAAATTCATATCATTAAGAAAGCAATGTGGGGGATTATTGCCAGCAAACTGTTCAGGAAGAGGTGTGGCCGTTGTTGCTAAAAGCCAGATAAATGAAAACACGCTCCAGGAAAACTGACTCACCTTTTTGTGGTTAGCCTGTATTAGGTGGAGACATCCTAATTGGCAGATATTTAAGCTTTCTACTGAAAAAATAATTGGAACTTAGATGATTACCGTAATGGAGAATATATTTCAATTCTTACATTGTACTTTTTATTGATCTGGGGGTTTGAGATGGGGAAAGGAAATACATTTACAGTTTCAGGGTAAACTTCAGTAATTCAGGATCCCTCATTTTTATTTCTTCATTAGAAATATATCCATAGTAATTTTTAGTAAATATAGCAAGATATTCATTTATGCACACAATGTAAGAACACATAATGTCACTGAAGCTTTTAAGTTTTTTTTTTCTGTTTTTTTTTGTTTTTTTTTTTTTTGTTTTGAGAGACAGAGAGAGACAGCACGAGCAGGGGAGGGTCAGAGAGAGAGGGAGACACAGAATCTGAAGCAGGTCCCAGGCTCTGCTAGCTGTCAGCACAGAGCCCGACACAGGGCTTAAACCCACAAGCCTTGAGATCATGACCTGAGCTGAAGCCAGATGCTCAACCGACTGAGCCATTCAGGTGCCTCTGAAGGTTTTTTTAAGTGGGCTCCATGCCCAACATGGGGCTTGAACTCACTAGCCTGAGATCAAGAGTCACATGCTCTACTGACTGAGCCACCCAGATGTCCCTGAAGTTTTGAATTTTTATTGAACTTCCTTTATGAATTTTTTAAATGTTTATTTATTTTTGAGAGAGAGAGAAAGAATGCAAGCAGGGGAGGGGCTGAGAGAGAGGGAGACACAGAATCCGAAGCAGCTCCAGGCTCTGAGCTGTCAGCACAGAGCCCGACGCAGGGGTCGAATCCACGAGACATGAGCTCATAACCTGAGCCAAACTCGGATGCTTAACCGACTAAGCCACCCAGGCGCTCCCTCCACTTTTTTTTTTTTTTTTAAGAGAGAGCAAGCAGAGCAGGAGGTGGGCACAGGAGAGGCATAAAGGAAGAAAGAGAACCTTAAACAGGCTTCACACCCAGTGAGAAACATGATACAGGGCTCAATCTCATGACCCTGGCGTCACAACCCAAGCCAAAATAGGAGTCAGATGCACAACTGACTGAACCACCCAGGCGCCCAAAATTTTGAGTTTTTAAAACTGGGCTCCTACCCCCATAGTAACCGTATGCAGTTTATCTCCTCACCCTAACTAAAGACTATTAATTATATTTTATGTTTTATTTCATTTTATTTTTTGTTACAAAAAGCTTAATTAATTTACAAAGAAATGCAATGCTCTTATACAATTCATAGCAGTTAGATGGAAATAAAATAGCAGACCACCCTGAAGAAGTAAGGCTAATTTTAATCTATTTATCAAAGACCTGTTCACTGTAGTATTTCCAAATTTTAAAATACTAAAACATATCTTTCTTTCTTTTTTTTTTAAGTTTATTTATCTTGAGAGAGACAGAGACAGCACAAGTGAGGGAGGGGCAGAGAGAGAGGAGAGTGAAAGAATCCTAAGCAGGATCTTGGCTACCAGCACAGATCCTGCTTTGGGGCTCAAACCCATGAGGTCGCGAGATCATGACCAGAGTCAAAACCAAGCATTAGACACTTAACCAACTGAGCCACTCTGGCGCTCCTCCGTTTTTTTTTTTTTTTTTTTAATTTGAGAGCTTTCCTGCCAGCTTGACTGGAAATAGTCTGAAACCCAGTCTGTGAAAAATTTTAGCCCTTTTGTGGAGTTTAATCTTTTTCTCTTTTATAGCCATTTAAGTAACACTGCAGGAGAATTCCTTCTTCATTTTCCTCACGTTGATTTCCCTAGCACTCATCCTTACTTAGCATTTCCAAAACGAAGAAAAGCAGCAGGCAACCATTATTTGGTACCCCGCCCCCCACTTCTATTAGCCCTACCAGGCTATAGAATCATATGATGTGGCTGAATTGCAGTCTTAATTTTTAAATTATTTAATATGCTTAAATATGATTAAAGTACTTAATTTTACTTAACAGAAAATCGTCTGCCCCTTCACACAACAGTGCTTTTCTGGTATTTTCATAATAATAAGGATTTCTCAGTTTAGATTTAGATTGCTTCATATCTCTAGTTTATTCTTTCTGACTTTTAAATGAAATGCATAAATGAATAATGAGTGAACATACGAAGATATGTTTAAATAGAAACAAATTAACGTATATACAAATGTTTATGAATTTAAATTACAATGCAAATGTTACTTGAATTTTGTCTCTTCCAATATATAGCTTTATGCAGTTTATATCCTGCATATAGATGACTTCTTTTTTTAAATTTTGTTATATTTATTTCCGATTTTGTTTTTATCATATACATATATTTCATCTGTTTTAAAAACTAGAAATAAATTTTTTTCTTTACCAATTTTTATTTCTTTTTTAAATTATCTTTTTTATGTTTTTATTTTTGACAGAGAGATATCGCACAAGTGGGGGAGGAACAGAGAGAGAGGGAAGCACAGAATTCGAAGCAGGCTCCAGGCTCTGAGCTGTCAGCACAGAGCCTCACTCAAGGCTGGATCCCACAAACTGTGAGATCATGACCTGAGCTGAAGTCGGATGCTTAACCAACTAAGCCACCCAAGTGCCCCTCAAATTTTTATTTTAATTCTAGTTAGTTCAATATATATATATTAAACTTTTATTTATTTAGTTTGAGAGAGCAAGAGTGCATGAGTGAGGGAGGGGCAAAGAGAGAGAATCCCAAGCAAGCTCCATACTGTCAGTGGGGCTCAAACTCATGAACCTTGAGATCATGACCTGAGCTGAAATCAAGAGTCTGACACTTAACAGACTGAGCCATCCATATGCCCCAACAATGACTTCTGAAACCTAAAATACTTATTGTCATTTTCAACAGTATAGTCTACTGGAAAAATCTCTGACCTCTCTTGATTTGATTTCTGTCATTTACTGGCTGTGTGCTGTTGGATAAATCAATGTATTATTTTATTCAGTGACTCATTCAACCAGCACTTATTGGTACCAGCTCTGTGTCTTTCACCAAGGGTGCTCTACAGACTAACAAAATCTCCAACTATGACCTGGAGACTGTTTTGGAGGGCAGTGGTAGTCACAAAAGATAAATAGTTATAGTTCAGATAGCCATCGGGCTATCCAGGAGATACCATGAAGTTTGGGTGGCATTGGAACCATAGAAATCGCTTCTGGATGTGAAGAGGGGGTTCCCAGCCAGCTTGTGCCAAGACAGGGAGACAGTACAAGGCCAGGAATCCTTGGAGAACTTAGCCTTAGAAATATGGAAAGATTCTGGGAAGATGAGGAATCAAGGGAAGGAATCAAATGCTGCAGAGGATAGTAAAATAAAGATGGGAATGCCCTTTGATGCAGAGCTGGGAGGATCCTGTAACATTTGCAAGATAAATTCAGTGACATGATGGGTGTGAATGGAGAATGAGGAAATAAAGACAAGGCAAGTGGACAATTTTTCCAAGAAAACTGTTTATAAAGGGAAAAATCAGAGAAGGCTCAAACTCTGGGGAAAGCATGACCAAAGGATTATACGGCTGTTAGAAAAGAGAAGTTTGAACATGTTTAAGGCTAAGAGAAGAAGCCAATGGAAAAGGAGAAGATGAAACAGGAGGAAGGAGACGGAGTATAATTGAAGTAACATGAGCTTCCATGTCAGACCGACCTACATTAGATCTCGTTAGCTGTGTGACCTTGGCCCTCTGATTCTCACTTTCCTTGACTGTAAAATGAAAATCTGATACATGCATGAAGTTTCTTCATTCGTTCATGTAATTCACTTTTAAGGCAGATGCTGAACATGCAGAGAAGGGAAGACACTTGCCCTTTGCTTGCTAGGATGTTACAGACCAGTGGATGCAGTTATGAAGAGCATAAATAGATATTTAGGAAGTAAAAATTGTTTTTGAAGACTAGGTTACCGTTTGGATCTGGGGGAAGAAAGAAAGCTATACAGTAGATAGCAGGGTGGACATATTGTCCTATTTGGCTCAGTCGTACAGAAGTCCTCAGATTCCATGGTTGAGGGTGTTTCTCTCTCTTAGCAGATGTTAATGAGAACACACGTAGCCCCAATTGCCACTGACAGCCAAGTCGTGACCGTACGGGAACCAGACTTTAGTGGAAACCAATACTCCTGAGCTCGAGAAAACAAAACAGTGGAAAAACGTAGGTCCCTGATGACATAACTGAACCACTGATCACACTGCGTGAGCCTTCCCTCTCCCTAGACTCCATTTTAGCCTGCTAGTCAGGACATTCTGTTAAATGTAGCCCAAAGCATCCTAACAGTTATAGATTGATATGAGAATAAAGTGAAATAGGTACAGCATCCAGTGTTTCAATAAGGTAAACTCAATTTTTGCTAATTACTTCTACTAATTAATATTATTATTGATTCTCAGGTTCGTTGATAAATGGTAATACCCATAAGTTGGCAAACTTCATACAGGTGCAGATAGGAAATATTTTAGGCACTGTAGGCCACATATGGTGTGTATAGTATATTCTTCTTTGTGTTTTGAAACTGTTTTTCTTTTTTAAAAATGTAGGAACCATTCTTGCTCAAGATATGAGCATATCTGGCCTATTGGTTGGAGTTTGCAGACCCCTAGTAATGCCATTCACTGACACAAGAATCCAGGAAGAGAGGAATTGTTTTAAATATATTAAGGTAGCATATCCAGGGCTTGGAGAAGATTTTGAATTGTTTTAAATATATTAAGGTAGCATATCCAGGTAGAGATGCTCATTAGGCCAAGAGATCTGGGTTGGAGATATAAATGGTGAATCATTAGCACATAGATGGTAGAAAACCAGGGAAGAAGTCAGGGATGGATTGATCACCCACAAAACTGTGTAGTCCACCAGTAAAATAAGGAAAAAGCTAAGGAAGAACCTACAGAGAGCCCTGTGCTCCAGGATTGGAGTGAAGGTCACAGTCCCACACGAGGTTAACTAAGAATTCCACAAGGAGACCGGTCTCAATGCAGTGGTTTATGTGCCGTGGACTTCTGCAATGGATCCTGTGAACACACACAGGCATCTAAGCAGACTGAGCTTGAGAAGGGAGCTCAAAATGCCATGCCTTACCAGTTCTGTGAGATGCCTGGGAATTGGTAAAGTATCCCAGGCAGAAGGAACAGCCCACACAAAAGCACAGGAAAGAGTAGGAGACAAATACAAGAGCTGATATGTAGGTAGACTACAATGTAACTTCAGACACTGGCTGGAGAGATAAGAAGGGCCAGATCAAGAAAGTTTTAAAAGCAACGCCAATGCCTGGAGAGAGATGGGATCTCTGGAAGAGTTGCAGGCAGAGGATTGACAGAGTCACGATGTCTCAGAAGCTTCTATTAGAAGCGGCATTCTAGCATCAGATGTATGCATGATGACTTCTGGGAGGATAGACCAGGGAGGAAGGGGGTAGGGAACAGAAAACCTCTGTACTTGACCAAGGGGAGAACATTTAAGGCACTTAATCAGTAATGTGCTGGACAATGTTTTACAACTAACTCTCCAGGGGGAGAAAAACCCTGATTTGTGGCCATTGCCAATTTCTGTGTGTAAATATTTCTGTCCTGCCCAAACTAAGGCAAGTAGTGGGAATATAGCGAAAGAGTGGATTAAGAGAAAGATTTAGGAGTTGAATTGAGACATGGTGACAAACTGAATGGAGAATGAAGAAGTACAGGCTCTTTTAGATTTCTTGTTTTATGAGCTTGGGATGAGGGTTGGGATATCAATGAAATGGGGTAACAAAATAAGCAAATCTGTATGATCTCTCTCCCTCTCCCCTGCTGGAATGTAAACGACACAGGCCCAGGGGCTTTTGATCATGTGGTACTGTGCTCTATCCCTAGCACGCAGAACAAGTGCATGGCGCATGGTCGACAATAAATATTTGTTGAATGAATGAAAGAGTGTTTCACAATGAAACCACTAACGGGATCACTGCTGACTTAAGCGGTGTCCCTGAAACACTGCAGAGCCAGGCTGCAGTGAGCCGAGAAGTGATGGGGTGAGGAATTAGAGATAATGCACAGATGACTGTTGGAAAAGGCTTGCCTGAAGAACCCAAGATAGGTTGGACGGCAGCCAACTGGAGGAAAATTTACATTACTTTGTCTCAGGAAGAAAGAATCTTAGCATGTACTACTGGCCCAGGGGAGTAGACCAGAACTGTGAGACCTAGACCTTGCATAATAATCATGGCCCAAATGAAAAGTCAGGAGCTGAGCCCGCAGGAAAGGGAAGGAGGGAGAGGAGATGTAGGGTGTTCAATAACAAAAATTCAATTGAGTAAATTTTAAAGATCTAATAGACTTTACTAATCAATTCATGCATCAGGCAGCATCCCCTTGCAAGTAAAGAGGAGGTCCAAGAAGCTATACAAATGGAAGGATTTTACTGGCAGAAATGGGGCAAGACAATTAGCAAAAGAAAAGAAAGGATTATTTCAGGCTAGGTCACCTTCCCTAGGGGGAGCGCTGGGGGTCTTATTTGACGGATTATCTCATCCTCCTCAGGAGAGGAGGATGGAGAAGGCCCACGTGACCAGTTATCATGATTTGTGCTCACCAGAAAATATGCCTGACTGCCTGGTTCAGGGCACATATCTGGGCGATGGTGAAACTGCAATTGGATTAAGTAGTAAGTTCTGTTTGGTGACTTGGCTTGGCCTAAATGACTCCATTTGGGCCTGTGATTTTCTTTTTAACAGGAGATAAGGTGGGTTCTGTACAAAGTCAGAAATGGAACCAGAAAAATCTAGATTGTGTAGCTTGTCGGATGCTTACAAATGATTTTTGCTCAGTTCCGATTTAGCTTAAACAGAAAGGACCCTGGGTTGCTTGGCCAGCTGTTTGTTAAACCTGAGAACGGAAACTTGTATATATTGACAAGAAAACGCCAAATTTTGCATTTGTGGTCACTGATGTAACTCGGGAAAAGAAGTTTTAAAATCAACTGTGTTTCTTTTAAACTCCTTCAAGAAAATGTTTTTTCTCCCTATGAGAACATTTCATCAACCATTTTAATTACTGTACCCAATATAAAAATTTTTAGGCATTACTTTATTGCAAATTATACATTTTGAAGGTTATGCTATCACACCAGACTGTAGGCCATACAAAACCTAAAATTTGATTGAGGACTTCTGGAATTTTTTATCTTCCCTTCAAGATCTGCTTTCCTTCCTTGAATCAGCTTCATTCAGTGCCTTCGGGGAGTTTCCCAAGATCAGGCTTTGAGATGCAAGGACCCAGGATTTTAAATTTCAAAAGCCCAAACTGGGTGGGGGTTGGGCACCTGAAAGTTTTGTGTCAGTTTGCTCCTCTCCCTGTTCTCCAACCAAGAAAACCTTCCAGATTGCAGAGGGTAGGGAGGTTCAGAGAGGAGGAAAAGAGGAATGAGATGCTGCTGGTTCACCGGAAGATCCCTTGACCATTTCCTTCCAAGGTGGTTTGGGGGCGAAGGTCAAAACTCCACCGGACTCCCCGGGTAGACTGAAGTTCCCAGAGCTGAGCAGACCTTGACCCTTCTCCTCCGCACCATGTGGGGGAGGTGAAAAGGAGCCTGCTGAGGGGTCTCGGGTGTCCTCCCACCCCAGCAAGTGGTGTCTGGACACCCTTTGTCTCCTGCAGGACTCAGGAAGTCATAGGGCACCTCCTTCTGCGGGCCACCTGTGGGGGGAAGTATTGCCAAAAGAAGACCAAGAGGAGACCCTTGAAGCCCTTACCTGTGACCAGTTCCATGATAACTCCAGACCCGATGGGACGGAGGCCAGCTCACCTGTAGCTGGCTAGAACAAGGCACAGGGGACTGGCCACTCCTCAGAAACTTGGACTCAGCCTCAGTAGAGAGGAAGGAGGTGCCAAAGGGAATGAGATTAGATTTAGGAAAACCGTTCTCTTGGGGTTGGGATGGAGAGAGAGACTTCTCCCTGTTTACCCTGTTTATTTTACCATGTCTATTTATTATCTATTCAAAAATAAAATAATGTTCACTTATGAGAAAAAATTTTATTTCTTGCACATGTGTGTAAAGCCAGTGAGTGTCCTATTTACTACGTTATAACAAATAGATTTTAAGTAATTAAAGCCATATATTCATTTTACGAGTCACATAAATAATTGTTTTATATTACTTTGTATTCATATTCTAGCTCTACAGATATGATCTTCTTAATAAGACTTAGTCATTTTTTATACCGCCCTCTTCCCGAGCACAAGCAGTTGGCCGGCTCAGTGCATTGCACAGAGGAGGGACACAGTAGATATTTGTTTGATAAATGTATTGACTGTAGTCATTGGGTATGTGACCATCACTACAGACCCTTTGAAGATTTCATTCAAATCACTTTGGAAGTTTGATCATATATTGAGGGCTAAGTGTTTTCCAGAGAGAATAGAGAACATTTGTTAACCCAGCAGTCGTTTGAATGGTAGACAAATAAGATCTTTTACTGTTAATGGTGCAAAGAAAGTGACCCAAACTAAGTCGTGAAGAATGAGTTTTTCAGGAGGACAAGGCAGGGGAGGACACTCTAGGCACTGGATGTGTGTCTGCACATGCATGGTGGTGTAATCCAAACACGGCGCTCGCACACCACTCCCTGGGTGATGATGAGAAATGATACTGGCCGTGGAGATGGGATGATCCTCATCTGGAGGCGAGTTTCTCATTGTGTTTGCTAACATCTTCCAGGTGGAAGATGCACCGGGCTCCAGACAAGATCTCCTAAGGGGCTGGCTATTAGAAAGCACACAGACATGAAAACAAATAGACGAGTGAAAAAGCACTTGATGATCGTGTTCTTGACTGATTTCTTGCTCTGCTTCTCCCTACAATTTAGCAGGAAAGCCTGTTGGATGTAATCCTGGGGCTATGTGATACGGGCCAGGTACAGTTTGTCTCCAGTAAGCAGCGCAGCTTTACAGTGGGCTGCTGGGAAGGGATTTTGCTTACCAATCGCACCTTTGGAAGGGCTACGTGGGGCATGTTGGGTGAGAAGCAGAGCTGATCACTGGCTACTGCGGATCACCACTGGGCTTCGGAAGCCCTCAAATGGCACCTGCTCCAATCACCCTATTTAAAAGGGACCCCTGTCCACTGCTCAGTACTCCTTGTCTGACTTTCCTAGTTTGTTTTTCTTCACAGCATTTATCTAATGTCCTAACACACTATGAAGTATATTTACTTGTTCTGCTTACTTACCCCATGCCCCATAGAATGTATGCACCATGGGCAGAGGGCTTTGTCAGTTTTTTAGAACAACACAATACCCTATGTGCTTATGGCCTGTGGAGGGAATGAAATGCTATGATATCTCAGCACGAGTCACACCCCCACCCACAGTAAGTGAAAGGCCCATCCAATGACAAATATATTTTTTATTAAAAAAATTTTTTTAGAGTTTATTTTTGAGAGAGAGAGAGAAAGAGAGCATGAGTGGGGGAGGGGTGAAGAGAGAGAGGGAGACACAGAATCCAAAGCAGGGTCCAGGCTCTGAGCTGTCAGCACAGAGCCTGACCCCAGGCTCAAACTCAGGAATGGCAAGATCATGACTTAGGCCCAAGTCAGACACAACCAACTGAGCCATCCAGGCGCCCCCATCCAATGCCAAATATCAACGATTTGAGGATTAACACCTTCAGGTTTATAAACACCACTGCTTCCTTGCATATCATGGACATTGAAAAGTTAAGGCTTTTCATCATTCCAGTAAGGCAAGATGTTTAACAGATTTAGAAGTTTTGGGGTCAGACAGACCTGGACTCAAATCCCACTGAGAGTTAGAGCCAGTTTTTCATCTGTAAAATGTACAACCACACTAACCTCCCTTGTTGTAAAGATTAAATAGGATTAAGTCCAGAGCACACGGCACATGACTCATGGTGGGGACTTAAAAAACCTTTATTATTATTTTATCATACTCTTTTTTGGGAGCTGTATTAGTCAGCTAAGCCTACCATCACAAAATACCACAGGTGGCTTGAACAACGAAATTTATTTTCTCATACTTTTAAAATGTAGAAGTCCAAGATCAAGGGGTTGGCAGGTTTGGTTTCTCCTGAGGCATCTCTCCTGGGCTTAAAGATGGCCACCTTCCCACTGTGACCCCATGTGGTCTTTCTTCTGAAAGTGCACATCCCCATTGTCTCTCCCTGTTCTTATAAGGATGTCTGTCATGGGACACCTGGGTGGCTCAGCCAGTTAAGCGTCTGACTCTTGATTTCAGCTCAGGTCATAATCCTGAGTTCGAGCCCCGTGTTGGGCTCAGTGCTGACAACATGAAGCCTGCTTGGGATTTTCTGTCTCCTTCTTTCTCCCTGACCTTCTCCAATCACATTCTCTCTTCTTTCTCTCAAAATAAATAAACTTTAAAAAAAAAAATAAGAAAAACATCAATCATATTGGATTAGGACTCCCTCATAAGATCTCATGTACCTCTTTAACCTTTACATGTTCAAAGTCCTTGTCCCCAAATACAACTACATTGGGGGTGAGGCCTTCAGCATAGGAATATTGGAGGGACATGATTCAGTCCATAACCGAAGGTGAGGAAGGTTTGCACAAAGTACCTCCAATTTTGATATATTTAATAATTAAATTATATTTAGTTCCCAGAAACAAAGGTACTTCAGAGGGTATTTTTTGACTAGCAGATAGGGGCTGAGAAGGGAATAGAGCAAAGTATTCAGTAGCCGGTGTTCATCTCACAAACAAGAAGAAAGAAACCGAAGGGAAGAAGGAAACATGGCAGGTGGGGAGAGCCTGTGAGGGGCACACAGTAAAACCAGGAAGTGGCTCCTTCCTGAGTGGTTGGACTCTCCCTGGGGATACATTTGAGAAGAGTAATACAGAATGGGTGAGGAACGAGAGAAAATACTAGCTAGCGGCTGCCGTTGACAGAGAGGTGAGAAGGAGACTGTATTTCTGACAGTAAATATCAGACAGAGAGAAACTGTCGGTTTCTCTGGGTCCATAATGTCCCCTCAGTCCCCGCCTGGGACTTAGGCACATGCAGACCTACTGCTAACTAGACCTCCAAGAAACTCGGGGGAAATTTTTAAAGTAAGTTTTCTGCCAGCAGATTACTATTTTGTTACCAGAAGCAAAAGCAAAAAACACCTTCGAGTGGTAAATAGTAATTTAACATTTTTTTTCAATGTTTTATTTATTTTTGATACAGAGAGAGACAGAGCATGAAAGGGGGAGGGGCAGAGAGAGAAGGAGACACAGAACCAGAAGCAGGCTCCAGGCTCTGAGCTAGCTGTCAGCACAGAGCCTGACGCGGGGCTCGAACCCACGAACGTGAGATCTGACCTGAGCCCAAGTCTGAGGCTTAACCGACTGAGCCATCCAGGCGCCCCTAATTTTATTTTTTTAATGTTTATTTTTTGAGAGAGGGAAACACAGGGGTGAGTGAAGGGAGGGACTGAAAGAGATAGAGACAGAATCCGAAGCAGCCTCCAGGCTCTAAGCTGTCAGCACAGAGCCTGATGTGGGGCTTGAACTCACAAATGCGAGATCATGACCTGAGCCGAAGTCGGATGCTTAACCAGCTGAGCCTCCAGTGTCCCTGTAATCAGTAATTTTATGAAGAAGCAGGCTGTGAGCCAGAGGCATGTACATCCCAAGACGGGCTCTGTGAAGTGGAGCCACAAGACGCCTTCTACCTGCTGGGTCACTTTTTCTGCCCTTATCTGGGAAAGTGTGGGAGAGAAAGTTCCAGACTGTATTCTTTTTTTCTGGGCATTGTTCCAGAAGATAATATTGTGCTAATACAACAGAAAAATTTAAAAAAGCAATTGGAGCTGTGTTCAGGACTTTTTTTTTTTTTTTTGGTTTGATCTTACTGTTTATAGAATACTTTGAATTTCATTGAGATTTTTAGCACGCCCATCTGGCAGACACACGTAGTGTTTTGGGGTCAGGCCTCTGCAAAGTGTGCGTTAGCATCGACTAGCATGGCGCTGACTCACACCGCCTTTCTGCAGTTGGGAACGAGCCCACCATCTCCAGCCTGAGAAAATTGTGGGTTTCATCAGGTTCTCCAACTAGACGCAACTAGTGCAAGAGCGGATCTGTGCTCCTTCCAAACCTGGGAGCCGCGTCTGTATTTTTAACCTCTTATGGAAACCAATTCCAGTGATAATTTTATAGAATAGAAAAATAAAACCGTATCTGGTGCTCTGCTAAGCACATTTACATGGAACATTTCATTTTAATCCTCCTAGAAGTTGGGATTGATATGAGCAGGCAGAGACTATGAGACCATGAGACCTGCCCAGGGTCACCCTGGCACTAAGTCCCAGCACTGGACTGTGCTTCTGGGTCCAAAACAACTGTTTGAGGGGCGCCTGGGTGGCTCAGTCGGTTAAGCGGTTAAGCGTCCGGCTTCAGCTCAGGTCATGATCTCACTGTTCGTGGGTTTGAGTCCCGCATCAGGCTCTGTGCTGACAGCTCAGAGCCTGGAGCCTGTCTTTGGATTCTGTGTTTCCCTCTCTCTCTGACCCTCCCCTACTTGCACTGTCTCTCTCTGTCTCTCAAAAATAAATAAAAAGTATTTAAAAAAAAAAAACACACAACTGTTTGAACATGCTTGAAACCTCATTTGTGCCTTCACAATGTAGGACCACAATCAGTGACATCCCATTCACTTTGGTGTGACATATGTTTTATCCTCTTATTGCTGTTTTTTTTTTAATTTCCTTAAGTAACTTCTAAGACCATCATGGGGTTCAAACTCATGACCTCGAGATCAAGGGTCACATGCTCTACCAACTGAGCCAGCCAGGCTCCCAATCCGCTCATTGCTTATGTGGCTTTTTTCTCCTGCAGCATAAGTATGTGGGATCTTTCTTTTGGAAAGATTTTTATCATTAGTATGTGTAGTTTTCTTACATATCCTCCTTCCTTTATGCAAAATCTTATAGTAGTTTTGCTTTAAAACCATCTTCCTAATGTCATATAGTGTCTGGGGTATAAATGCCCAAGTGTATGGTATGGTAAGGAGAAAATTACAGTCGTCATGAGTCCTGTGGGACCTCCAATTTGCTTTATTGTAAGAGAATGTTTTTCTATAAAGAATATTGCTTAAAGTTGCGTTTATGGATCTCAAAACTTAGGAGGAGGAAGCAAAACTAATCAGTGCAACCTCTATAGTGAGTTATCAATAAATAGCTTCTAATAATAATAAATAAAAAAGTAGCTTCTTTTTTCTTTTTTATAAATAGTTTATTGTCAAATTGGTTTCCATATAACACCCGGTGCTCTTCCCCACAAGTGCCTTCCTCCATCACCACCACCTCTTCCCCCCCCCTCCCCCTCCCCCTTCAACCCTCTGGCAGTCAGAGTCTGGAATTCCCATTCCAAGATTTCAGTGTGAGAATAAGGATGATACTAAAAACATGTATAACCAAAAAATAAATTCATAGAACAAACTGGTGGTTGCCAGAGGGGAGGAGGGTGAAGGGATGGGTGAAATAAGTGAAGGGGATTAAGAGGTAAAATATTTCCAGTATTGGGGCGCCTGGGTGGCTCAGTTGGTTAAGCGTCTGACTCTTGACTTTGGCTCAAGGTTTTGTGGTTTTGAGCCCCAAGTCAGGCTCTGTGTGCTGACAGGGCGGAGCTGCTTGGGATTCTCCCTCTGTCTCTTTCTCTCTGCCCCTCCCCCACTCGCACTGTCTTTGTCTCTCTCTAAATACATAAACTTAAAAAGTTTCCCAAAAAAATGCTTCCAGTATTAAAATAAATAAGTCTTAGAGATGAAAAGTACAACAGAGGGAAATAGTCAATAATATTGAAATTATGTCTATGGTAACTACACTTGGTGAACATTGCATAACATATAAAATTGCGCTATGTTTTGCACCTAAAACTAATATAACATTGGATGTCAACTTCACTTCAGTAATAAGTAATAATAAAAAGCATGCATAATCATGTTCAGTGTGATACTACCCCTGGTCCCTGTACCATTTTCTAGAATGAAAATGGTATTTAAAAAAATTTTTTAATGTTTATTTATTTTTGAGAGAGAGAGAGAGAGAGAGAGAGAGAGAGAGCGAGCGAGCGAGCTTGAGCAGGATAGGCAGAGAGAGGGAGACACAGAATCCCAGGCAGGCTCCAGGTTCCAAGCTGTCAGCACAGAGCCCGATGTGGGGCTCGAAGCTACGCATTGTGAGATCGTGACCTGACTTCAAATGCTTAATCGACTGAGCCACCCAGGCACCCGGAAAATTAATTATTTTTTTTTTAATGTCTTATTTATTTTTGATACAGAGAGAGACAGAGCATGAGAGGGGGAGGGGCAGAGAGAGAAGGAGACACAGAACCGGAAGCAGGCTCCAGGCTCTGAGCTAGCTGTCAGCACAGAGCCTGATGCGGGGCTCGAACCCACAAACGTGAGATCTGACCTGAGCCAAAGTCGGAGGCTTAACCGACTGAGCCACCCAGCCGCCCCGGAAAATTAATTATTTTTAAAGTATTACATTTTTTCTAAAAGTTTACAGCATTACCTTTTATGTTTATTATATTAGTTTATCTAGATTTGAAGTTTGAATGTAGTTTGACATAGGGGTTTAAATTTATTTCTTTTAGATGGTTGGCTTATCATGTCAAGACTATTAAATAAATCATCCTTTTCTTCCTCTGTAATGTTGTTAGATCATGCTAGATTCCCCCCCACAGCCTTCCTACCACACGAGAATACCTGTTTCTCCACATTCTTGCGAACAGAAGGCATTTCCAGGCTTCTGGTTCAGTCTTTTGGATGTAGCCAGTCAGATAGATGAGAAATGATATCTCACTGTGATTTGAATATGCTTTTCAATTATTATGAGTGAAACGGAGCATCTTTTTATATGTTTATGGACCATGTGAATTTTCTTCCTGTGAACTCTCTGTTTTCGTGTCTGCTGCTCATTTAAAAAATTAATTTTGCTCATTTAAAAAATTAATTTGGTGACCTTTTCTCTATTTCTACAAACCCTTGAGGGAGATCAGTCTGTTGTCGTGATCTTAAGTGCAGATGTTCTTCCCCCATCATCATTTTTCTTTTAATTTGTTTGCTGGGTTTTTTTATGTTTGTTTGTTTTAAATCAGGCTTGTTTTGGAGCTTGCGGCTGACTCAGTTGGAACGCATGTGACTCTTGATCTCGCCTCGTGAATTTGAGCCTCATGTGTGGTGTAAAGATTGATTACATAAATAAATTAAACTTTTAAAAATCAGACGTATCAAGGTATGCTTTTTAAAAATATTTTTAAAGTTTATTTTGAAAGAGACAGTGAGTGGTGGGAGGGGAGAGAGAGAGAGAAAGAGAGAGAGAGAGAGAGGGAAACAGAGAATTCCAGGAGGCTCAGGGCTGCCAGCACAGAGCCCAGTGCAGGGCTTGAACCCACAAAACTGTGAGATCATGACTGGAGCCCAAACCAAGAGTCAGACGCGTAACCGACTGAGCCACCCAAGCGTTCCCAGTGTGTGCTTTTAATATGGTAAAAACCACCCTGTTTAGGTTCCATGAGCTTGACTTATGAAATACCAGCATCACAGTAAAAATAGAAAGTTATCTTTATCAACCTGAGATTTCCCTCGTGTCCCTTTCTGGTCACATTCCCCTCTCCCATCCCCATCCCTTTAGTACGCTCGCCTTACTGCTGTTTTGCCTTTTCCTAAATGAGATCAGCTGGTAGACTTTTACATCCATCTTTCACTCAGCATAATTCTTTTGAGATTCAACCGTGTGATCGCACATACCAGCAGTTCCTTTCATTGCTGAGTCATAGTGAGTCATGTGGATGTATTTATCGATTTATCATAAAATGTATTTATCATATTTATCATATTCTGGTTGTTTTCAGTGTAGTGCTATTACAAGTAAAATTGCTTTAAACATTTCCATGTTTCCAAGTTTTTTATATTTATATAGTCAAATTCATCAATCTTCTCTTATGGCTTTTGGGTTTTGAACATAATTGGAAAGATGATAAAGAAATTTACCATTTTTCCTTTTAGTACCTGTATGGTCTTATTTTTAGCATGTAGATGGTTGACCTGTTTGGAGTTTATCTTGGTTGTTAGCATAAATTAATTTTTTTTCCAAACTGGCCATCCAGTTGTCTCCAAATTCCTAAATCAGTCTTTTTAATCTTATTTAGGAAACTGTTTTACAATTATTTGTAATTACTTATAATTTATAATTTAACATAAATATTTTAATTTATTATAGTTATTTGTGTTTATCACTGTGATTCAATTCAAGCTAAAAATTTAGAACCTATTTTTCTTTTTTTTTTATTTTTTTAATGTTTTATTTATTTTTCAGAGAGAGAGAGAGACAGCGTGAGCAGGGGAGGGTCTGAGAGAGAGGGAGACACAGAATCCAAAGACAGGCTCCAGGCTCTGACCTAGCTGTCAGCACAGAGCCCGATGTGGGGCTCAAACCCACGAACGTGAGATCATGTCTTGAGCTGAAGCCAGACACTTAATCAACTCAGCCACCTAGGCACCCCAAACTTATTTTTCTTTAAATTTTCTTTATTTACAATCTCTACACCCAATGTGGGGCTTGAACTCACAACCCCGAGATCAAGACTCACAAGTTCCACTGACTAAGCCAGCCAGGCACCCCTAAAACCTATTTTTCTTTAAACTTTCAAATACAAACCTAGTAAATTCAATTATAAATCAAGTAATTATGAATGAAAATTAAAAACACTCAGTTTCATTATCCTTTGATAAACTTTAATGAGCTTCTTACAGTTAACAAATTATAATCTCTTAAACTTTTAAGCACTGTTTACAAACTTAATCAGATTATCTTAGAAATTATTAATTAAAGCCATGGGACTTATAAATTTAACAAAATTAAATTCTCTTAAATGTAAATACCATTTGCAAACTTAATTAAATCATCTTAAGCATTTCAAACTATACCACAAATTTAATGTATTTGATTTTCTCAAGCATTTCTAAATTCTAAACAGAATGATTACAAAGCTAACAAAATCAAACCAAGCGTCTGAAAAACTATAATGAAACAAATATAAAAATGTAGATCAAATTCTTTTCAACTTTTAGATATCTTAAAATTGTTATCATTATAAACGATATAAATAGATATTCCTAAGGTTAAATATTGACTACCAACTCAATCATTTACCTTATTATATGTATATAAGTTAAGAAATATAGTATATCGGATTCTCTATAGTATTTTAAACATCTTACGAATACACTTCAGTTAAAATCTATTGTATACCTTCCCTCCCTTTGGCAACACCACTAAAATGACAATGACAGAGATTTCCTAAGGAATAAACCCACAAAGACAAAGAGAATAGGAAAGGCAAGAATTTTGCACGCTAGAAGTCAGATGCCCTACTGGTAGCTGATTTCACAGCCTGGAGAAAGCTAAAATCTAAGCTCATGGTGGGCAAGTGAAGAAGCCATCAGATTTGTGCCCCACAATCTCAGAGCAGCAAAACTCAAGAATGGGTAGAAATGGGTTCTTTTGAAAGTGAGGGTAAAGAAGGACCTGGAAACAGTAGGAATGATTGGAATTCTGTTTGAGAGGTGGTCAGAACCATCTTCTTCATCTCCTCCTCTCCTTCGCACAACCAGCAACAGTTTTGCTTCACCCCTCAGAAGACCGGAAGTTTGGTGTCTGGAGGAGTAAAGCGGGGCACTGTGGCCCAGGCCCCCAGGCCACTGGGACAGAAGGACTCAATGTTAAATATGGCAAGAGATTGAATGAAAGTCTACATACTGATTTAGGAGACTCCCTCTGACTCTTCCAAGGCTCAGGAGGGAGAAAGCTAGAAAATTCTTCTCTGGAGAATCAGAGCAGGCCAAGTGAAGAGATCAAAAGGTGTTAATAGTCAGGATCCTCCAGCCAGAGGGCCCCAGCAGGTCACCCTATAATAAAGTCCTCCTCTGGACAAGTCCTACTCAAATGCCAGAACTTCAGATCAGCTTCCTAACACCACACTCCTGAATTTACATGGACAACTAAGAATGATCAGGATTTTGAGGAAAGTCAATCAAGTCATCAACACCACCATGAACAACAAAATCCAGGAAATATAATTTTGGAAAAAGTAAAGACAGTGCACACAGACCGAACAAAATACTCATCAGTAATATCCTCAGCAGGATAAGAGGAAGCATTGTATCCACAAAACAAGAATAGCACATAGTAAAAAAAAAGTAGCATTCAGAAAAAGGTAAAAAGCTTTTAGAAAATAAAAACATATGATAGGAAGAAATGAAAAACTCAACAGAAGGGTTGGAAGATGAAATTGAGGAAATCTCCTAGAGAAAAAGAACCAAAGGTAAGATGGAAAACAGAGAAAAAATAAAAGAATTAGACCAGAACATCCAATATCTGAAAAAAAAGGAATTCCCAAAAAACATTATACAAGAAAATGTCCTAAACTTGAAGTGTCCCCAAATTAAAAGCTCTTACTGAGTGCCCTACGTAATGAATGACAAAAGATTCATATCCAGGATCTCACGCAAAGTCCACTGAGGGGACAGGAACCATATTGTTATTTTACTAGGGACAATTTCTTATAATGAATTGCTAATGAATAGAAGATGGTTAACAAATTAAAAGGAGCAAAAGGGGGCAAAAACCAGTGCATGAATGTTTACAGAAACTGTATTCATAATAGCCAGAAATTGAAAACAACTCAGAAGCCCAAGCACAAGAGCAGCATCTTGGAAGAAAATCCAGAAGCTATGAGGACGCAGGGGTGAATCTGAGATGTTTGCAGCCCTCCCAAAGTAGAAATTGAAAGGAGGCCAGCTCTCCAGAGCTGCAGAGCCAGTTGAAGATTTCGCTACTGTGTTGTTGTTATCACCATGTTCTTGATGTCACGGAGGAGGCTATTCTGAGTCAAACGTTGAAAACTCGTTCGCAACGTGATTCAGAAGACTCAGACTCTGAATACAAGGACGTTTCAGGACTACCTTCATTTATTGATTCCACTTATATTTTCCTTTTTTAGGTATACACAAGGGCAATATGACTTTATTATATTTAGCAAAATACAGGGACGCCTGGGTGGCTCAGTTGGTTAAGGGACCGGCTCTAGATTTCGGCTCAGGTCATGATCTCGTGGTTCATGAGATGGAGCCCCACGTCGAGCTCTGTGCTGACAGTGCGGAGCCTGCTTGTGATTCTCTCTCTCCCTCCCTCTCTGCTCCTCCCTTGCTCATGTGCGCAAGCTCTTTCTCTTTCTCTAAAAAAACAAACATTTAAAAAATTAATAAAATTTTAAAAATTAAAAAAGTACATATATAATCTATAAAATTAATGAGGTAATTCAAATGCTAAGAATAACATAATAAAGTACATGTCTAGCAAAGAATAAAAGAGACTTTCAATAAATATAAAAGTGATTTAAAAAAACATTGTGCTTCAACTTTTTTAACAGAGCTATTTCTTTCTACCTGACACAAAATAAAGCTGTGACATACAATGGCCAGTGTATTAGATCTGATGAAATATGGTATTATTTCACATGAACACATCCAAAGGAAAAGAGGTTCCCAACACAGTGGCAGCACTCTGGCTCCTCCTGTCCACAACTTATTGCTTCTTTGTGTCTTCCAAGTGACAGGTGTCATCTCAACCTGGCTCCTCTCAGAGTCACAAAATGGCTACAGCAACGCCAGCAATCATATCAAAGCACAGTGGTCGGTGCTCAAAAAGGGGATGTGTTGCTCCTTATAAGTGATAAAGTCTTCTGGAAGCTTCTGCAGACTGCCCCTGGTGTCTCATTGGCCAATATTTTATCACATGCCCATGCCCATACCAATCACCAGTGAAGGTATGGGCAGAACCACCAAAACTGACTTAGACCAATTATGTCCTTCCTCCTGGAGCTAGAGATGAGGCCTCCAATCTGCACACAAGCTATGCAGAAGAGAGAGTTTGCTGGACAAATCAGGCTCCTCTAGAAAAGGCAGGTGGGTGGCAACAAACATGAACAGCTATCAATTCCTAATCACATCCATCGTGTTTGAAATCTACTATTTCAAAAAAGATTTTTTTAATGTTTATTTATTGTTGAGAGAGAGACAGACAGAGGGCAAATGGGGGAGGGACAGAGAGAGAGGGAGACAGAGAATACCAAGCAGACTCCAGGCTCTGAGCTGTCGGCACAGAGCCCCATGCGGGGCTCAAACCCACAAACTGTGAGATCATGACCTGAGCTGAAGTATGACACTTAACCGACTGAGCCACCCAGGCGCCCCTGAAATTTACTAATTTGAGTCTCCAAGGGCAGCTTCATTTCTGAATCCTTGAAGGAAAGAACTATTTCAATGCAATCCTTATTATTAATTTCCGTTTATTCCTTTCTTATTTCAACCTCAGAGTCATCTTCTCCATTTTAAATAGTGTTGCTTTTATTCCTAAGGTTTTAATACCTAATGTCTACTACCATCCCAGAGTGAAATTTTGAATGACTGAAATCTAAGTTTTGCTGTGTTTAGACAGATTGAACCAAACATAGAGGAACACATATTTGGTGTTATAAATTTGCACCAAAAACATATCATGATTATGGTCTAGTTTCAATAAGGTGAAATAAAATACATTATCTTCATACTTCATTTAAAAAAATAACACCTTTCTACCTTTTGGAAAAGCAGTGCTTTGTCAGTTTTTGAGTGGTATCGAAAGGTAAAGTTACATGCGGAGTTTACCTAGCACTCCTGACTTCTCCATTTCTCAGCAAGCTGTTCAGATAACAAAATCCTTCTTCACCTAATAACAGATCTGGTTCCCAAGCTCTCCGTGACACAGTATCTCAAGCCCCACTCTGTGAAATCCCCTAATTATACATGATTTCCAAAGCAGGGAGAAATTCAATCTGTTAGAATAACAATAGTCTGCAAGACAAAGCGGAAACAGCCCTGTGTCCTAACTTACAAAACTGTTTCCTAGACAGACGCTTGGAAAGATTTGGAATCCCCCATTGGGTGTGTGGTGTCAGGCAAGTCACCCTCATCCTTCGTAAGTAACCTTGTTCTTTAACTAGATAGATGACAGATAGATGGCTCTTCTTAATTATACTGTTGAGGAACAACAGCAAAGAGCATGCAATTCTTAATGATTAGTGAGGATTAAAAAAAATCAAACATCAGGTCAAAGTGAAAAACGGAAATACAAGTCTGTGAAGAATATGATCAGGAAAGCAAACCTTGCTGAATAGGATGGAATAGAGTTAGCTAGTTGATGAGAAAAAGAGTATTTGGGATTTGGGGACTGAGTTAGTTGTTAAAGATATGAAGAACCGACCAGGAGGTGAACAGAGGAGAAGGAAAAACGAGGCAAGGACCCCCCTCTGTGGGGCACATGCCATATCTGGCATCGAACTGGGCTCTGTGGACTTCTCTTGTGCCATCCCTCCAAGAGTCAGTGAGGGCGCATCATCATTGTTTCTATTTTGGAGATGAGGCAACGGAGGCCAAAAGAGATGAAGACATTCGCCCAACGTATAGGATAGAAAACAGGGTTTAAACCCAGACCTGGGGCGCCTGGGTGACTCAGTTGGTTGAGCATCCGGCTTCGGCTCAGGTCATGATTCACGGTTTGTGGGTTCGAGCCCCACGTCAGGCTCTGTGCTGACAGCTAGCTCAGAGCCTGGAGTCTGCTTTGGATTCTGTGTCTCCCCCTCTCTCTCATCTTCCCTGCTTGCGCTGTCTCTCTCTGTCTCTCAAAAATAAAACAAAAAACATCATTAAAAAAAAATAATAAACCCAGACCCGTCTAATGGCACAGTCTCTGCTTTTTTCCCATTAGCAGGATTTTTCAGCCGGGGTAGTGGTGAGAGTGGATAATCTCAACCCTGGGGGAGGGCGGGGGTGTGCATTGTCCAAATGTACTAAGATGCTGAGATGCCCAGCTGGGCCCACTTGTTTTTCCAGTGTCTCCTCAAGGGACTGTGCCAGTCAGTGGTGGAAAGAACCTAAGATTTAGGGGCCTTGACAGAGAGAATGACAAATGCCTTCGTAACAGGTGAAGGAGAGATGCCAGGGGCTTAATGAGAAATCTCTGACCTCTTTTCCAAATAAGCTCAGGGGCACATGGGTGGCTCCGTCGGCTGAACGTCCGACTCCTGA
Source organism: Mungos mungo (assembly GCA_004023785.1). Lineage (NCBI taxonomy): Eukaryota > Metazoa > Chordata > Mammalia > Carnivora > Herpestidae > Mungos > Mungos mungo. The sequence continues at coordinate 101,679 of PISW01004785.1, read as the reverse complement.
TTTCAGCTCAGTTCATGATCTCACGGCTCATGGTCATGGTGGGCTGACAGTGCAGAGCCTGCTTGGGGTTCTCGCTCTGCCCCCCACCCCCCGCCCTGTCCTCCATCTTCTTACTCTCTCTCAAAATAAATCAATAAGCATAAAAACGACAACAACAAAGTAAGCTCAATTCCAAGTTTATTACAAAGGTTCACTGGAAATATAGAAGAAGTCTAAAAATTGCTAAATATAAATAAAAATGGTAAAGAGTTCTGCCAGTGGTCACGTGTTTTCTACTGAGACAGCAAATCACAGTGCGCGTCTTCTAAGGAGGCTGCCTGCCCATCCTTCCCGGGGTGGGTATGAGGCCATGTACGAGAAGGAGACCTGGTGAGATCCGAAGATTCTGGGCCACAGAAGCAGACCCAGATGCAAGTTATCTCAGCTGTTCCACGGTGGCTTTATTCATTCATGAAAGGACAGTCATGTACTGCTCACAGGCAGTCGGGAGATTCAGGGGCCGGGGGGGAGCACGGCGGAGCCCATGTTCCAGCCACATCTCCACTGTCCTGCAGAAACCGGGGCAAGCCCTTCTGCAGCTTTTCCTGCACATTTGTTAACAAAACATGCGTGGTTAATAAGAACGAGATGCTTAAAGCAGTATGTATACACTTGAACATTTTCAAAATAGAGTTACATACGTGACAATAGCTATTTATGAATATATGACCTAAAATGGGCTAATGAGCTAATATCGTAATAGGTAGCAACCAATTCACAAATATTTGGGGATACCTCCTAGTTCTGCTTCCTTCAAGCTCCATCGACATGTGAAACGGTTGTATTTGCTGCCACTCTGATGTTCATTCCCTCTGCATGTAAAAGACTTTCCTTTCAATGTTTGGATTAGCGGTGTATATAGTTCTGGACCTTTTAACAAATCATCGTTAGCATTGGTCTAGGTTATTTTTTTCACATAGTATTTTATTGGCTGTGAAGTATTCCATCATCTAAATGTGCCATCATTATTTAATTAGTCCCAACTATCAATCCCTTAGGTCAGTTCTGATTTTTCATGATTGTAATTAACCTGTGACATACATATGAAAAATGTTATGTACATTTTCTGGCAAATTCCTAAGGATAAATTCTCTTTTAAAAAAAGTTATTTATTTTGAGAGAGACAGAGAGAGAGAGGCAGGGAGGGGCAGAGAGAGAGGGATAGGGAGAGAATCCCAAGGAGGCGCTGCACTGTCAGTGCAGAGCCTGATGTGGGACTCAAACTCAAGAACCATGAGATCATGACCTCAGCCGAAATCGTGAGTTGGACACTTAACCAACTGAGCTACCCAGGTGCCCTTCCTAAGGATAAATTCTTAACAAGGAGAATGTTTGGGTCAAAAGGCCTGAATGACATTTTGATAAGTATTGCCAAGCCAATGCAATCTCTCAGTGATTATTAAGGGCTTTTATTCCTCCTTGTCCTTACTAATATCAGGCTTTGTCACTTAAAAAAAAAAAAAGAAAGAAAGAAAGAATACCCTTACCAATCTGAAAGACAATAAGTGGTAGAAAATATTTAATATTTTGTTTTAATAAGTACAATATATGGAACATAGTTGAATCTTGACAAAGCTAAGTAGTGATTCTGAATATTAGCTTTCTGTGTCCTGCTCTGCTGGGTGACCTGAGGACCTGGGTGATAAAGGTCATACTTGAAGAAAGCTTCGGGCCTCAGAACAAACCCTGTGTTTATGAGTTTGAAGTGAGGAGGCTTGGGTTCTGGGTCTAGCCAGTCATCTCTCCTTAGGCTAGTGTTCTGTTCTCAGTAATTTACTTCGAATACCTCAGAGGAGCCAGTAGGATGCTTATCTGTGTGCAAGCTGTCTTGAGTCTGTGCCCTGAGGATCCTCCCTCTAGATGCCATTATTGGCAAGCACTTCAAATATGGCCTTCTAAATCAGCACCCGAGAGTGCATTATAGTATAATGAATGTCGGAAATAATTTTTCACTGATGAAATGAGTAACAAGCAAGATATGAGGCTGACAAGTAAGATTGTACAAGTGTCTGTCTGCCTTTTTAAATGTTTTGTTATCAGGGCACCCGATGGCTCAGTCGATTGAGCGTCCAACTTCGGCTCAGGTCATGATCTCACCGTCTGTAAGTTTGAGCCCTGCATCGGGCTCTTTGCTGATAGCCTGGAGCCTGGAGCCTGTTTCGGATTCTGTGTCTCCCCCTCTCTCTACCCTTTGCCTGATTGTGTTCTGTCTCTCTTGCTCTCAAAAATAAATAAAGCATAAAAAAATGTTTTAAATAAATGTTTTGTTATTTATTTTATTTTCATTCCTGTGTAGTTAACACACAGTGTTTATATTCATTCCAGCAGTACAATTTGGCGATTCAACAAGTCTATACATCTCTCCGCCTTTTTCTGAACAATGTAAGAAGTAAGCTCAGTCACATAACACTGCTGGAGTAGTGACCAGTCTAGAACTCGATCTGTTCCCAAATTGTCCACTAAGGGTTTGGTTGTTTGATCTGGCTAGAAGTGTAGCTGATTATGTCCTTGTTACATGAGTGTGCCTGCAGCAGGGTCCCCACACAGCGCCCCCAGTGGTCGGCAAGGAGGGGACTCCACTGAGCCTCCAGAAATGTAGTTCGGACTCTTGTGCCGGCTTGGTGATGTGGCAGAATTCAATCTGAGACTTGCTTTCATTGTAACATACCTCCTGGTGGTACGGTCACAGGGAGGGGCAACCCACCACTACGACTACGACTACGACTACGACGACTACTACTACTACTACTTCCATTTATTTTTGAGAGAGACAGAGCATGAGCAGGGGAGGGGCAGAGAGACAGGGAGACACAGAATCCGAAGCAGGCTCCAGGCTCTGAGCTGTCAGCACAGAAGGTGACACGGGGCTGGAACTCATGAACCATGAGATCATGACCTGAGCCGAAGCCGGACGCTTAACCGACTGAGCCACCCAGACATCCCAACCAGTGTCCTTATAAGAAGAGACAGGGACACTGAAGAGGCACATGCACAGAAGAAAGGCCATGTGAGGCCACACCAAGAAGGTGGCCATCTTTAAGCAAAGGAGAGAGGCCTCGGAGACACCAAACCTGTCGACAGCTTGATCTTGAGCTTCCAGCCTCCAGAACTGGGAAGAAGCCCTAGTGACTAATACACCCTCACCTCTGTGGTGATGGGAGAGGAAGAGGTTTAAGAGGACAATCAAAATCAAAAGTGGCAGGTTAAGGGATTATCTTTTCTTTTTCTGTTTTTAAGTGTTTATTTACTTATTTGAGAGAGAGAGCGTGCACACAAGGTGGGGAGAGGCAGAGAGAGGGGGACAGAGGATCCAAAGCGGGCTCTGTGCTGGGAGGGCCCAGTGTGGGGCTGGAACTCATTAACAGTGAGATCATGACCTGAGCTGAAGTCTGACACTTAACCAATGGAGCCATCCAGGTGCCCCAGGTTAAGGGATTTTCTGAAAGGAATCAGCTACCACAATTTGTGAGACTTGAGAGTTTTGTAACATACACATTCTTTACCCCTTATCTATAGCAATCATCTCAACATCTGAATGAACAGTAACCCTTTAAAGGACCTTCTGTGGGGCAGGGTGCTAGATAAGAGGTAATGCATCTCCAGGTTGGACCCTGAGAGTTCAGTTCTCTTTCAGATATCAGGGAAGGTGGGGGGTGGGGTGGGGAAGACAAGCCTCAGGAGATGATAGGACACAGGGAGACAGCTCTAGAAGGAGAGGAAAGCGGACTGAAGCCCAGGCCTGCAGGCAAGGGGGAAAGGAGAGAGAAGCAATGTGATGGTCTGGCAGGGGCAGGGGCGGGGTGGGGGGGAGGGTGTTCCAGAACAACCAAGAAGGGCCAAAGAACTGGTAGGGACCAGAGCAGTGGCCCAGAGAGTTGCACCAAGACCGGTGAGGACCCCAGGGAGCACTGGGTGGTGGGGATAGGGGGGAGGAAATAAAGGGAGGTCCCATAGCAGGCTTTACCTGCTTTAACAATTTTCCCTCAGGTAGAGTCTTCTGGACCATCATTTTAACCCTACATGGTGAGGCCAGTGAGAGAGGAAGGCAACCAGTTTTTCTGCACTGTCTCCTAACCCACCTCTTCCCCCAAAGCCCTCGTCTAAGTGTAGAAAGAATCTGGTTTGTTGGGTGGAAGTTTTAGCATCTCGGTTAAGTACTGAGTTCCATGACAGGTTGAAAAACGTGAGATAAATTGAATAAGCTTCATGGGGCTCCTTATTAGGGCCAGGGGTTCTACATAGAACCTACATGCAGTTCATAACCAGGAAATGAGGTTTGCTTCAAATACACCGCCGTGCTCATGGAAGACAAATGGACTCTCGGCAGATCCCTTACCAAGAGGTGTGCCGTGTAATGACACTCACATGCATCAAACAACGCTCAGTGGTGCTTTCTCTGGCCCTGGCCGTGTAACCGTCCTTCTCTAGAGAAAAGTATCCACTCATCCTGTCTGTCTTGTAGACAGGAAGGGAGGCAGAGAGTGGAGCAATTACTTTGCATCTGGTTTCCCAAGTCAGAGGATCTCTGCTCTCAGAGATCCTAAAGAGACAGATAGCCATCAGGGTCTGCGTGTTTTTAACATCAACTGACTTGATACATTAAAAAAACATTTTTTTAAATGTTTATTTTTGAGAGCAAGACAGAGCGTGAGCCGGGTAGGGACAGAGAGAGAAGAAAACAGAATCTGAAGCAGTCTCTAGGGTCTGAGCTGTCAGCACAATGCCCGATGCGGGGCTCGAACTCACAAACTGTGAGATCATGACCTGAGCTGAAGTTGGATGCTTAATGGACTGAGCCACCCAGGTGCCACGACTTGGAAGAATTTTTTTTTTCTATTCTTTATTTTTGAGAGAGCGAGACAATGAGACAGTGCGATCAGAGGAGGAACAGAAAGACAGGGAGACACAGAATCTGAAGCAGGATCCAGGCTCTGAGCTAGCATTTAGCTCAGAGCCCGATGTGGGGCTCTAACTCATGAACCGTGAGATCATGACCTGAGCTGAAGTCAGACACTCAACTAACTGAGCCACCCGGCTGCTCCCTGACTTGATAGATTTCTAAGATCCCTTCTAGCACTTTGATTTTGTGGCCCTGATCCTAAGGGCAATGTTAGATGCTCCGACCTCATTTCTAATTCGATGTGATGCCAGATTGCACAGTTACATCTGATGTTGGACACACGGCCTTATGTGCCTACTGCAGCAATTTTTCAAAATCCCAGACAGAAATGTAGCTGTTGGTATTGAGAGCAGCTTTAATTTCTATCCCCTTCTATCCAATCACAGGTCATTTTTAGATGGTGGAAGATCTCTCTGAGGAGTGAGCATCGATCAACAAAGCCTGGGGAAGCAAAAGACACTCACAAAGAGTTCCTAGAAAACTCACATCTTCAAGGTAAGAAAAAGAGCACATTGTATACTTACCGCTCCATTCTCTTTACAATCAGTGATATATTTTGTTGCAGAAATATCCAACTTGATATGTAATTATGTACTTAAAGACAGAAAATTGTTAACATGCCCTGAAATTTCTCTTGGGAAAAATCTCCCAAGTGTTTAAAGTTCTAGGTTAGGGGCGCCTGGGTGGCTCAGCCGGTTAAGCGTCCAACTTCGGCTCAGATCACGATTTCACAGTTCATGGGTTCGAGTCCTGCGTCAGGCTTTGTGCTGACAGCTCAGAGCCTGGAGCCTGCTTCGGATTCTGTGTCTCCCTCTCTCTCTGACCCTCCCCTGCTTGCGCTGTCTCTCTCTGTCTCTCAAAAATAAATTTAAAAAACATTTAAAAAATAAAACAAAATAAAGTTCTAGGTTAACATGTTCATTCCATTAATAATCTTAAATCACATAAATGTAATTTTCTGCTGTAACATTTAATAAGAATAGGTTTCCTCTAGTTAAAAATGAATTAAAAGCTTATTTGAAAACATAAATTCGCAAATCCTTGAACTCTTAGGCATTTTGGCAGCCATTTAAAATTGCTACCATTTCTTTTAATATCAAAGTTTGCTTCAGAAATAGACTTGGGACTCCCCGGGGGCTCACTTGGTTGAGCGTCCAACTTCAGCTCAGGTGATGATCTCACAGTTTGTGAATTCGAGCCCTGCATTGGGCTCATTGCTGTCAGCGCAGAGCCTGCTTCAAATCCTCTGTCTCCCTCTGTCTCTGCAACCTCCCCCCCACCCATAAATAAACATTAAAAAAAAAAAAAAGTACCCTTAATCAGGTGGCATGTGGACTAAACAGAAATTGCCCTGAGTTTCCCCTTTGCTGTTTTGCTTTTCACAGTATGAACATTTCAGATACAGTGTTAAAAACAGTGGTTTTGAACAAACTCTCATGTACCTATAACCTGGCTTCAATAACACTCAAAATAGAACCAATGCGTTTACACAAAGCCATGGTGCTTGCAGCAAATCTGTTACATCATTTCATCCCAAACTACTTCAGTATGTGTCTTTAAAAAGGATTCCCTTTAACTAAACTCCCTAATAATTATTTACTTTAACTATAAAAATTTAAAGCCAGAAGGCATTATAGAGATTTTTATTGTATTAGAAGTTAATATCAATTAGTTTTCTTGCTTGTTTCCTTTGCAGTGCAGAAGCTTTTTATCTTGATGAGGTCCCAAGAGTTCAGTTTTGCTTTCATTCCCCTTGCCTTTGGGGATGTGTCGAGTAGGAAATTGCTGTGGTGGAGGTCTAGAAGGTTTTTTCCTACTTTCTCCTCAAGCAAGAAAACTAATAGGCAACCGACAGAATGGGAAAAGATAGTTGCAAATGACATATCAGATAAAGGGCTAGTACCTAAAATATGCAAAGAACTCACCAAACTTCACACCCACAAAACAAATAACCCAGTGAAGAAATGGGCAGAAGACATGAACAGACACTTCTCCAAAGAGGACATCCAGATGGCCCACAGGCACATGAAACGATGCTCAACATCACTCATCATCAGGGAAACACAAATCAAAACCACACTGAGATACCACCTCACACCAGTCAGAGTGGCTAAAATGAACAAATCAAGAGACTATAGATGCTGTCGAGGGCGTGGAGAGACGGGCACCCTCCTACACTGTTGGTGGGAATGTAAACCGTTGCAGCTGCTCTGGAAAACAGTGTGGAGGTTCCTCAAAAAACTATCCATAGAACTCCCCTATGACCCAGCAATAGCATTGCTGGGGATTTACCCAAGAGATACAGAAATGCTGATACATAGGAGCACATGTACCCCAATGTTCATAGCAGCACTGTCAACAATAGCCAAAACATGGAAAGAGCCTAAATGTCCATCACCTGATGTGTGGATCAAGAAGATGTGGTATATATACACAATGGAGTACTACATGGCAATGAGGAAGAATGACATATGGCCATTTGTAGGAAAGTGGATAGACCTCGAGGGCGTCATGCTAAGCAAAATAAGTCAGGCGGAGAAGGACAGATACCATATGTTTGCACTCATAGGTCTAACAGGAGAACAGGAGAAACCTAATGGAAGACCAGAGGGAGGGGAAGAGGGAAAGAGAGTTGGGGAGAGAGAAGGATGCAAAACTCGAGAGACTATTGAATGCTGAAAATGAACTGAGAGTTGAAGGGAAAGGGGGAGAGGGGAAAAGAGGTGGTGGTGATGGAGGAGGGCACTTATGGGGAAGAGCACTGGGTGTTGTATGGAAACCAATTTGACAATAAACTATTTAAAAAAAGAAGAAGAAGTTAATATCAAGGACTTTTACATATGCTTTCTCATTTGATTGTCACACTATTCTTGTGAAATCACTAGTTTTATCCCCATTTCACAAACAAGATTCAGAATGCATATGATTTTCCAGGGTTCCACAGCTAACCTCGGACATTGCCAGGAGTAAGCGCTGAGAGCCAGAAAGTCAAGTATATTATTCTTATTTTTAAAGACACATTCTGAGGGGATCTTTGATAATCAACCCTCTTAGAAATATTCTAGTATTTAAATTATAGCATGTAATAGTTGTTTATTTTAGACAGAGAGTAGATTTGGTTTGGTTTTGTTTCTTTAAACCTTTGAAAGTCTTGATTGATTGCAAGTGGGGGAGGGGCAGAGAGAGAGGGAGACACAAAATCTGAAGCAGGCTCCAGGCTCTGAGCTGTCAGCACAGAGTCCAACTCAGGTCTGGAACCCACAAGAAGAGAGTTCATGACTTGAGCCAAAGTCAGACACCCAACCGACTGAGCCACCCAGGCGCTGCTCTCAAGATCTTTACTCACACCTGCAAAGACCCTTTTGCCATGTAAGGTCACGTATTCACAGCTTCTGGAGATTAGAATACAGGGCATCTTTGGCAGGACCATTATGCTGCCTACCATAGTGATATGTGTCATGATCTAAATTGCAAAATAAAAAACATTGCTGAATTCTCCCTTGCCCCAGATTTGCATTTATTTTTTATTTTTTTAAGTAGCCTCTATATCCAACAGGGGGATGGAACTCATGACCCCAAGATCAAGAGTCGGTGTTCCACCAACTGAGCCAGCTTGGGACTCCTAGATTTCCATCTTTAAAAGACAAAATTCACAAGTTTACTCTTTAAAAAGTCATTTGTGGATGCGCCTGGGTAATTCACTTGGTTGAGCATCCAACTCTTGATTTCAGCTCAGGTCATGATCCCAGGGTCATGGGATCCAGCCGCTCATCTAGCTCCATGTTGAGCTTGGAGTTTGCTTAAGATTTTCTCTCTTCCTCTCCCCTCCCCGTACCTCATTCAGGAGCCCCTGATTTCCTCCCTTTGGTTATCAGTTTCCTCAATTGTTGATAATGGAAATAACAAAAAGCATTTTTTTTTGCACATAGGATCCTTATGAGGAGTAATTGAATGAAGTGCTTAGAATTTGCCTAACACATACCAGATACCTATTACAGTTTTTAAAATTTGGAAAGTGAAAATTCCTTCTCTCTTCCTCCAAGCTCTGTTCCCCAGAGATAACTATTGTGAATAACTTCTTTTGCATTTGAATTCTTTCTGCTTGGGATTGTGTGTGTGTTTGTTAACAGAAATAGAGTCATTCATTGTTTAATTTGTTTTTGCTCTTACTATATTGTGAACGTTTTTCCATTAGCATACGTAAAGAAGTACCTTGCTCTTTTCCAAGACTGCACAGTATTTCACTGTAGAAATATACAATCTTCAATTGATGGGCATTTTCAAAAACCTTTGGGCACATTCTAAGACATATTTATTTTTGCACACTTATGTGAGAATTCCTGGATTTACTAGGACCAAAGAAAAGTACATTATAATTTTGATAGAGTATTTTGAGTATTTTTTAAAAAAATTTTAATGTTTATTTTTGAGAGAGAAACAGACAGATGGTGAATGGAGGAGGGGCAGAGAGAGAGAGGGAGACACAGAATTGGAAGCAGGTTCCAGGCTCCAAGCTGACAACAGAGAGCCTGATGCAGGGCTCGAGCCCACGAACCCTGAGATCATGACCTGAGCTGAAGTTGGACGCTTAACCAACTGAGCCACCCAGGCGCCCCAGAGTTTTTGGTTTTTTTTTTAAATTATTGAATCTTGAGTTCAAGGCTAACTTGACCAAGGATGGTACTTCTGTTAGCTGGCTTGAGTAGTTCTGTCATGGCATACAGCACAGATGCCACCAATAATTTATTTGACCTTTATAATTATGCTAGTTCGGAAAGCATTTTAAATTGCGTGATTTGCATTATTTCAACTTTATTCACAAAATGAGACTTCATTAATATTTTGATGTCACCATATTTTAATTTTGAGTAATTCAAATGCCAATTACTTCACTGTTCTCACAGAAAAAACCCTGTTCTCCAAAAAACTGCTGCAATAATTATATTTCATCCAGCAGGATATGGATTTCTTGCACCTTTGCTGTCGCTAATTAGATATTACTATTCTTTTTCATCTTTAGCAGTCAGATGGTGAAAATAGTGTCATATTTAATTAGCATTTTCCTGATAACTAGCGAGTTGAGCATCCTGTCATGTTTAATTACCATTTATATCCTTTCTGTAATTTGCCTGTCTGTATTCTTTGTCCACTTGTCTAGGAAGTTAGAATTTTTTTTTTTTTTTTTTTGCCCGAGACCTTAAAAAATCTTAAAAAACATCTATGGATTTTTTTCCCCCTAAGTTACATAAATAGGAAAAACCAGAAAATTAGCCATTGGAAATATTTTTAAAAGTTGAGTTTAAGGCAAAAATCTGCCTATATAAATTCTGCTTAAAGTGCTGATTCATGGGTTGGGGTTGAATCCAAACTAAAAATAAGTTGTTTTCAAACTTATGTCCCTTTTAAAGTTGGTCACTTTGATCTTCGAATGAGTTAGAAGTAGTGGTTAAGTATTTAGGCCAATCCACAAAAATCCCTGTGATAAAACCAAATGGCTTCAACAACCATATCTTCCGAACCAGACGACAGAGGTTTCTGTTTCTGCGGTTGCTGGTGAAACGTGGGTGAGATAGTGTAGATGCCAAAGAATGGAAATTCTCTTGGACATTTAGATGATTTATGAGGAAAACAGGACAGCACACTTGAAATGGGGACTCTAATGGGAAACTGATAATTCTAACAAAATACTAGTAATCCTGAAATGTCGGCCTGAGCTCTTGCTTCCAGGAATATTGGCACGTTGGGAATAAGAGAATGGGAAACGGTTGTCCTAACCTTATTCCCAGACCGGGGCCAGCCCCACACCGTGGATCCATGATCCATCAGCTCTGGGTTCCTTCTTCACTTAGCCTGTGTCTCAGACCTGGACTTGGGATTTTCTGAGGCTGCTCACCACCTCTTAGTCCACCCCCCTCCTTTTCTCTGGCGATTTCAATCTGCTGCTCCTTGTCTTCAGCCTGGATTTCCGGTTTCTGCTCACCTGGGGTAGGGGTATGTGGGTGGAGATGGGGTAGGAGAGTGTTAGAGGCAAAAGCACTTTGAGGAAGTGTGGGAGCCAGGCTCTAGGCTACAGAGAGGGAAGCAGATCTAAGTAAGACTGCTTGTATTTTGTTACATCTTTATTAACTAATTTTTTTGAAATTACATACACATAGTAAAGCAAAAATTAAATCAGTTTAAAAAGATATTTAGAGGGGCGCCTGGGTGGCTCAGTCGGTTAAGCCTCCGACTTCAGCTCAGGTCAGATCTCACGTTCGTGGGTTCGAGCCCCGCGTCGAGCTCTGTGCTGACAGCTAGCTCAGAGCCTGGAGCCTGCTTCCAGTTCTGTGTCTCCCTCTTTCTTTGCCCCTCCCCTTCTCATGCTCTGTCTCTCTGTATCAAAAATAAATTAAAAAAACATTAAAAAAAAAGATATTTAGAATAGGGGCTCCTGGCAACTCAGTTGGTTGAGTGTCCGACTCTTGATTTCAGTTCAGGTCATGGACCTCACTGTTCTTGCGTTCGAGCCCCGTGTTGCCTTCCACTCTGACTGTGCAAAACCTACTTGGGATTTCTCTCTCTCTCTCTCTCTCTCTCTCTCATATTCAGTAACATAAATAAACTTGAAAAAAAGGATTTTAGAATAAAAAGTGAGTCTCCCTCTGACCTCATGTTCCCAGTTCCTGTGACAACCATCATTAACAGTTTCTTGACTATCCTTCCAGACGTGGTCTATGCATATATACAAAACATGTTAACACAGAAAGAGGAATCTTATACATTGTGTTCTATACCTTGCCCTTTGAAAGCTTTAAAATTCAGAAGTATCTTAAACCTACAAAATGGAAGATAATATTATACCCAAAACCACTAACAAAAAATGTTAGTATTTGTCACATTTACTTCATTTTATCCAAATTATCAAATATATTGGTGTATCTCTCTCATAACCTCCTCTTCTTCCAATGGCTGTAGTGTCTGTAGTGCTGTTCTGTTTTTATCCCTTGATAATAATAATTTGTGCTTTCTCCCTTTTTTTGGTGCCCCCCTTTTAGGGATTTGTTTTATTATTGTTTTCAACGACCTTTTAGCTCTGTTAATTTTCTCTGTATTTATTTATTATTGATTTCTCTTACCTTCTGAGAAGTGCTCATTAACTTTTTTGCTTATTTCTTCTTTTTGGTTGTTTATCTCTTTTTGTATTGATTTTAGGAATTTTATTATATGTATATTTTGAATATACCAAGTCTTCAGTTTGGTTAAATGTGCTACAGAGATTTCATCAAGTTTTTGGTTTATCTTATCACCTTGTTTATGTGTTTTTATCCATAATAGAAGTTTGCAGTTTTAATGTAGTTCAAATCGGTCAATCTTATTTTAGAAATGTTTTTGAAAATTCTTTATTTATTTAAAAAAAGTTTATTTATTTTGAGGGAGAGTGAGAGAGCAGGGGAGGGGCAGAGAGATACCCAGAGAGAGAATTCCAAGCAGGTTCCACATGTCAGTGCAGAGCCCTACTCGGGGCTTGGTCTCACCAATCATGAGACCATGACCTGAGCTGAAATTAAGAGCCAGACGCTTAACTGAAAGGGCCACCCAGGCCCCCTTGTCCATCTTTTAAAATATGGCTTATACTTTGGTGTTTTGTTTAAGATATCTTTCTCTTCTCTGATTTCATGAGGCTACACTCCTTTTTTTAACTGAAATATCTTACAACTTGTTTCTCATATTTTCGTCTTATCTCAAGTTTATTTTTGGCTATGATGAAATGAAAAGTTATAACTTTTTATCTGTACTTATAGGACAGGATCCTTAGTTTGTTTCACACCAACGCTACACTGCTTTAGTTATAATCTTTATAGTATGTTTCTTACCTGTTAAAATGAATTCATCTTCCTCCTCCTCCTTTTCTTTACAAAGAAAGAACTGTTCACTTGTTCTTGACTTTCTACTCTATATATGAGTTTTAAGACCAGCTGGCAAAGCTCTGCAAGGATCCCTGTTGAGATTTGAATTGGAATTGGATTGAATTTCTAGATTTTTGAGGAGAGAATTGTCATCCTTTGGTCTGCTCAAAATGAACATGGTATATCTCTCCATTGATTTAAGTCTTCTTTTATGTGTTTCAGTAGAGTTTTAATGTTTTCTTCATATAGGTCTTATTTGACTTTTAAACATCTTTTGCTCAAATTTTTTCAAGGTAGTTGATGATTTTTTTGTAGCTAAGAATAGAATCACACAGGGGCACCTGGGTGCCTCAGTCAGTTAAGCTTATGACTCTTGGTTTTAGCTCAGGTCATGATCTTGCAGTTTTGTGGGTTTGGGCCCTGCATCCGGCTCTGCTCTGGTTGGTGGTGGCACAAAATCTGCTTGGGATTCTCTCTCTTTCTCTGCACCCCCTCTCCCTACTCATGCTGTCTCTGCCTGTCTCTCTCAAAATGAACAAATAAACTTAAAAAAAGAGAATAAATCACTTTCATTCTAAGTTTTAGGTTTTAAAAATTAAAATTTGAAACAATTAAAATTCTGTTTTAAGATTATGTAAAACTTGGATGTGTTTCCAAAGTCAAAACTGTAAAACAGTGTACATTCAGGGGCTTGGTTTCATCCCTATCTGCTCCGCCTTTTCCTTCCCTTGCACTTGGCTAACCACTTGTATTTGTTACGGACCCTTTCAGCGATTCTTTGTGCCAATATAAACAATTTCGTATACATATGTGTTTATATCCCCTTAATGATTATACAAATGGTAGCATGCTACCCCTACTGTTTCCACCAGTTTATCCAGGAGATTACTCCATGCCTTTAGAGATCTTCCTCCCCCTCCCCTTCCTCCTCTTCTCTCCTTCCTCTTCTTCTTCCTCTCCTTCTGTGTCCTCCTCCTTCTTCTTTTCTTTCATAGCTGTGTAGTATTTCTTTGTGTTAATGCACCAGAATCCTAGTGATGAAATTTTAGGTTCTTTCAAATCTTGTGATAATGCGAGGAGTGCCACAATGAATAACCTTGTGCCTAGGTTATTTCATAGTTAGTCAACATGTTTGTGAGATTGCTGAGTCAAAAGACAAATTATTAAGTCATTGCCTTGAATTAATTGTTGCTGGTATACAGAGAAGTGATGCTGACCATTTTTCAGTAGAATTTCTTTTTTTTCTTTTAATGTTTATTTGAGAGTGCGGCATGGGCACAGAAGGGGGGAGAGAGAGAGAGAGAGAGAGAGAGGGAGAGAGAGAGAGAGAAGGGGGGAGGGAGTTCACATAGGAAAGGGGAAGAGAGAGAGGGAGAAAGAGAATCCCAAGCACGCTCCGTGCTGTCAGCACAGGGCACATTGTGAAGCTTGTCTCATGAACTGTGAGATCATGACCTGGGCTGAAATCAAGAATTGGATACTTAAGTAACTGAGCCACTCAATTTTCTAAGAGTTTTTATTCATAAATAGGGGTTAGAATTAGTGAAACAATTTTTCTATATTTTTGAGATGATGATTTTTCTTCCTATTTGTTTATGTGGTGAATTATGTTAAATAGTCATCCAAAGTTATTCCAACCTTGGATTATCCTGGGATTAACTATACTGGTCACAATTTATCTATTTATTTCATATGTTTGTAGATTGAATTTCCTAACATTTTAGTTAGAATTTTTGCCACATGTGCTCCTAAGTGATTTTCTAGATACAAATTTTCTTCTTGCCTACCATCGTTGCTAGTTTAAGCAGCCTCATAATGTGGGTTGAGGGTTTCCTTCTACTTCTATTCTTTGGGACAAATTACCTAAGATATGGGTTGTCTGTTCTCTGAGAGTTTATTAAGGGCTCACCTGTAAAGCAGTGTAGATCTGAAGCTTTGCTTGACAGTTTTCCTGTTTAATCCAATCACTGGATTTAATATATTTATTGGTTATAGTCTCTCGGGTTTTCTTTTTCTTCTTGAGTCAGAACTGATGAATTATATATTTCTGAGGGATTGCCCAGTAGGTCTTATTTTAAGTTAGTTAGTTTAACGATATTTCTAAGTCCCTGTTGTAGCCAATTCTTCATGGCTCTTGGGCTTTACCTCCTGGGCCCATGGTTCCATCCTCTGAGCCATCATCCTTGTCCACAAAAGGTTACCCATATTTGAAGGTTTTGTTTCCTCAGCCTGCTTCCTGCTGGTAGAAATTTGAGAGTCCAAAGTCTTTCCTTTTGCACTGCCTCTGACCCTTTCAGTTCAAGCTGGCAGCAAGTGTTTCTACCGGTAAATTCTCTTAAACGTCATGTGTTGTCCATTGCTGTTACTGTGGTTTACTCCATTAAACAAAACCACACCTACATACCTACATACTTTTTTTTTTTTAAAGACAATCCTTTAACTTGGTTTTTGCTCTTGCCTCCTGAGTGACAATACCCTTCAGCTTTTGGAAACTCTAAAATTTGACTGAATGATTCTTAACAAAGCATTTTCCAGCCACGCCCTCAGCTTTATCTTCAGACCATAGTTTCCTGAGATTGTTCCAGATTTGATTTTTGCCTTGGAGCCATTCCTTAATTTTGGCATTGTTGGCCATCTGAAGAGGCAGAGAATATTCTAGACCAGCAAATCCTGGCAACTTTGTAAGAAACCTTCTTTAGTGTCTCTCTTTGTTCTCACATTTTACTTTAAGCAGCAAGAAGAAATCAGATAGTATGTTCAACACCTCGCTTGGAAACCTACACAGCTGAATCACATCCTCTTAAGACTATCTCCTCCCTTGCATATTTCAGTAGCAATAATGTAACTGAACTTTCTGCCACTAAATGAAAAGGATCTCCTGTCCTCCAGTTTTTAATAATATTTTCTTCACTTTCCTTTAAACTCTTGCCTTTAAAGCTTCCTCAGAGTCCATCAAGTTTCTACGAACAGCTATTAATTAATTAATTAATTAATTGTACTATTTATTGAAAGCTCTTCATCCTTGCACTTAACACCCTCCTCAAACTCATTCAGGTTTTCTGTATACTTTCCAATTTCAAAGCTACTCCCACATCTTGGGTTTCCATTATGACACAACACTTGGAGGCACTCAACTTTTTTTTTTTGCTTTATTTTTTTGGAGTCACTCAAATTTTTATTGTCTATTGTTGTGTAACAAATTACCCCAAAACTTAATTGGTCACATTTATTAACTCATACGGTTTCTGTGGGTCAGGAATTTGAGAGCAGCTCAGCTCCGTTGTTCGATTCAGGGTCTCGTATGGTGTTGCACGGAGCCTCCGTCATCTGAAGGCTCAACTGGGGCTTGAGGCTCTGATTCCACGATGGCTCACACACATGGCTGACACATAAGTGGTGGTTGTCGCCGGGAAGTTTCCATTTCTTTCCCCACGGACCTCTCCAGAGCTCTGCTGAGCATTGTTAGCATACGGCAGTTGGCTTCTCCCAGAGTGAGCGACCCAAGAGGTGGCAGCAAGGCAGAATTCCTCCTGTCTTTTTTGACCAAGACGTGGAATGTCATTCATGCACTATCCTATTGTGTACACGGACCGCCTCCAATTCAGTGTGGGAGGGAGACACAGAAAAATGAACCTAGGAGAGGAGCATCTGTGGCGCCCTCTTGGAGGCTGATTGCCTCCCACATAGTCCAACATGAAGGCAGTGGTTTTACTTTTCAAAATGGATTTTGTTTTAACTTTTTATTTTCTTATTTCAGAAGAAATAAATGTTGGTTACATAAAAAATGCAACTAGGCAAACATATTTTTCTAAATGCCCCAATACCCATACACTCTGAATCTGTCACATTATACCCCTAAGTGTATATATCCTTTAAAAATTTTTACATTTTAAGGACTTTACTGGTAGAGAATTACTAAGGTACATCTGAGTCTGCATTGAACATGTTTTCCTGGCATTGGAAATAGAAAAATACCTCCAGTTATATTAAGGGATGTTTTATTATACTAAGGGCTTTTCTTCTCCCTCCACAAAGTAAGCGCTGCTTTTTTTTTTTCTTATTCTGCTGGTGGGCCAGGAGTTCTCCAAAATCCCTATCCTTTAGAGTTGACAAGGTTGTTTTTTCCTCAGGAAAGCCCTTGGCCTTTAGAAGTGCTTTGAATTGGAAGCACTTGGAATTCAGAAGCAACTAAAACCCTTAATGCCCTAGAATGCTAGACTGACCAGTTTGGGAGAGGAATTTATATGCTTGGCTCTTCCAAGTTGCACAGTTAGAGTTTTACATAAATATGGCCCACACCGTACATACATTCTGAAGTCAGAGACCCATCATCCAGTTGAATCAGTTCTGCCCAGTGTTCCTGAGAGCTCCATCCTGCTTGCTCCAGAAGGAATGTTCCAGACTGAGGAGGGAAGGTGGTGCCCAAATCTTGGGTATTTAGTCTCCTGTAGAGAGCTCTCTCTCTTCTAAGAACAGTTCTCTAGAAAGGCTAGCTGTAGTGATGCTTTCAGAGTCAGAATGGAAAAAATGAGCCTCAAAAAACCAAAAAAGTCCCTAGTTTTGGGATCACTGGAATCCACACGCTTACTCCATCATAACTGCTTTCCTCTCTTGTGTAATGAGGCAGCATGCTTTCCTTCCTCTTTTTTTCCTTCCTACCTAGATTTTTAAAAATTACACTGGTAATACAGGTTTATTGTAAAAATATTAGAAAACACAGATCAACAAAAGGAAGAAAATGAAAGTCACCATCCAGATTAAACCACGTTAAAACTTGAATACGGGGGCGCCTGGGTGGCTCAGTCGCTTAAGCGTCCAACTTCAGCTCAGGTCATGATATCACAGTTTGTGGGTTCGAGCCCTGCATCAGGCTCTGTGCTGACAGCTCAGAGCCTGGAGCCTGCTTCGGATTCTGTGTCTCCCTCTCTCTCTGTCCCTCCCCTGCTCGTGCTTTGTTTCTCTCTATCTCAATAATAAATAAACATAATTTAAAAAAAAATTTTAAAAACTTGAATATGTATCCTTCCAAACATGTTTTCCTATTTCTTAGGTTTTTCAGGGTTAAAAAAAAGAAACAAGCTATTACTTTCTTGCATTGAACATGCTTAGGTAGACCATTATATTGGTTGCTTCTTTGTGAACTGTCTCCTAATTTGGAAATAACTAAAAAAGTGCACAAAATATTGGGCAAAAGTTAACACAATTTTTGTGAAATATCCACGGATTCTCTTCTTTTTATTCCCCCCCCCGCCATTATGTAAAGATGGGGGTGAAAGAAGGTAAAGAGGAAAGAAGAAAGTTTGGTGGAGAAACGATATATAACAATAAGAGAAGAAAAATCAACTCAAATTAAGAGCTAGTAACATGTTTCGGGCCAGTCTGGGGAGTGGGAGGGTGCAGAAAACCCACATGAGCCAGCATCTTTGCCCAGTCGGGGATGAGGGCGAGGACGGCACTGAGACTAGTTAAGTCAGTTGTCTGGACTGGAAGCTGGTGCTGCTGTGATCAAGGCGACACTGCATTCAATAGGGAGTGTCCCTCACAGGTTCTGGTCTCAGGGCAGGTACAGCACTTGGAAACAGATGCCTCACAAATGCGTGTCATGGGTCCCAAAGGCAGCTCGGTGACAGTAGGAATGACTTGGTCTAATCCAACATTACCCCCTGAGGGGAAGAATGCCCTGAGCACATCTTACCAATACGGGTCATGGTTTTTGCCTGACTACCCATGATAACCTTGTTGGTTTGTTGGTTTCTTTGAATTACAGTTCAAATTGCCTTAATATTTGGTGCAAGAATATTAGACTATGTCTTCAGTTTATGTGAAGGCAAATTTGACTTCCTTGAACGGCTCCCAGACAATCTGCTCCTGAGTATCATTTCTTATCTGGATCTTGAAGATATTGCCAAGCTTTCCCAAACATCACACAGATTTGCAAAGGTAACAGATAATTATTTTGTGTCGATAAAGGTTTTTCCTTGTGCTTCCTCAAAATTTTAATTTTTTTCTCTCTTTCCTCTTTATCCTTCTTTTCTTTCCTTCCTTTCTTTTTTTCTTTTTTAAACATAGCAGTGGTTTATTGTTTGCATTATTTTAGCAAGTATTTGTCGAATAGTTAATCACAAGCACTGTTTTAGGCACAGAAGCAGCAGAGGTGAAAAGATATGATTCCTGCCCTCAAGAAATTTACAGTCTAATAAGAGACATCCAAACAAATACAAATTATTACAATATAATGGGAGCAGTTCGACAAGGGATGTGTGTATGAGGTACGGAGACAGTGCAAAGTGGTTTCCTCCACCCGGCGTCACAGAAGGTGTTAGTTTATCTGGGTTTTCACCAGGAAAAAAAGAGTTCACCAGGTGGTTGAAGACTAGAGGCATTTCAGGTCAAGGGGCATTCCAAGTTCAGGCAGAGGCATGGCCACTTGAAATATTAAGGCAAGAAGTGCATCTCCATTTCTTCCACTAGCAGTCTTTTGCAGAATTATCTATTCACACACAATATGAATGGTATTGGAGAATTCTTCATCATAATGCCCTGTCCTCCTCCATGCCCCGAGATGACCAAACAGGCTCTCTCTCACTACTTTGAATCCTCAGCAGAATGACTGAGAGATCAGAAGACACCCTTGGTGCAAGGTCAGAGCCTTGATGCCAACATTATTGGTCCCTCTCCCTGGATCCTGGAAGGTACCTTGGTTTCTGCCCCTTTAGCTATTCCTAAACACACAAACTGTTCTTCCGTTACATCCTTCTCTGGCTTAAAGTAAACAGAGTTGGAGTTTGTTTGAAATGGAAGAAACCTGGCTTGGTACGTAGTTACAATATACCGGGACAATGTCTGTTTATAAAAGAGCATGCAACATTTCCCAAGATGATTTAAATCATAATCTTTTTTTTGAGACAGTATTCATCCATTTTTATTTTGTTTTATTTTATTTTATTTTTTATTTTATTAACTAGGCTCCGCACCCAATGTGGGGCTTGAACCCAGAGCCCCGAGATCAAGAGAGAGTCGCATGCTCTACCAACCGAGCCAGCCAGGCACCCCTACATCATAATTTTACTATCTAGAAAGTCAACATTTTTCCCCCACAATCATGCCTTAATATCTCTTGATTTACATATATTAATTTTAAATAATGTATTTGATATTATTTGATGTATCCCCCTTTGAGAATAAAAGCATATATTTTTACTTGGTTTTCCCCCTAAAAATGGAGAGCCAGAAGCAAGTACTACGAGTAATCCCTGTGTATTTTTTTGCCGTCAAAGACATGTATTACAGTGAAGATTGGCTGCTAAGAAGCTGATTATTCATACTTTCAATGAAGAAGAATTTAAAATACATAAACTACACTAGTGGGGATCAATGGAAAGCTTCTGCTAGGGCCTGTGCTTGTTCCTGAAACGAAATGGAAGAATTTGACAGAAAATGGCAGCACTGCAGTGTCTCGAGGAATTTATTCCCTGTGCCGAGCAACTGTCTTCCCTGCAGGCTTTGCTCGCTTCCCCTCTCGATTACTCTCCCTCTCGTGTCCTGCCGTTATTCAGTGGTCTTGGAAATACCTCCGTAATTCACCTGCTGCTCTAAAGGAAGCTTTTCTAGGTTGCTGATTTCAGCTCTCAGTGTCCTTGCGGAGCGGGATTATTAGAAGACGGAGCCGGGCCCACGGCTGCTGCTAGTTTTCTTTCCGAGCAATATTAACCGCTCATTTCTGTCTTCAATCTACATTTTATCCATATACCATTTACTTACTTTTCAACTACATTTAGAAATGGTTTTTATTTAGCAGTTTTATCCTATCATTTACTACCTTATCTTATTAGTGAAAAGAAAAACCTCTCATTTCAGATTCCTGCGGACAAATTTATTAGCAAATTATCTGTGACTGCGTCCAAGCCTTTCCTCTGATCTCGGGGAGGGAGGTGTTCTTCTCGGGGTGAGGCCAGCGCCACCTGCCCCCTGGCACCAAGGTCCAACACGAGGAGTTTTAGTCTGCTGCTCACCTCCTTTCTCTTCTGTGCTGTCGTTGCTATTTTTAAAAACGGTTTTTGTTTATAAATAATTTTAGATCTGTAAAGGTTGTAAAGATAATACAGAGTTTGCATATTCCCTTCACCAGTTTTCCCTAATGCTAACATCTTACATGACCGGGGCCACTTATCAAAACTAAGCAATTAGTATTGATATAAAACTATTATAGTATAGACATCGACTTCATTTGCATTTCGTTGTCTTTCCACTAACGTCCATTTGCTGTTCCAGGATCCAGTCTGAGATACTATGTTGCATTTAGTTCCTATTTTTAAATCTTTCTTTCAATGGTTTTTTTCTTCTTGGTGCACTAATTTTCTCAAATCAGGCTTCATCCTTTCTCATCCAGCCTTCACCAAAAACTCTTGACTCTATTGGTAGCCAATCTCTTTCTTCTACTCCTTGGAAAAACAAAACAGAACAAAACGGTTTACAGAGCAGTTCCCCCTCAGCAAACTAGTGTTATCAATGGAAGTGAGATTACAGAATCCACAATGAGATGAGAACATAAGTAAGTGAGGTCTGAAGAGTTGGTTATCATGCTAAATTTATTACACTTATATGATCGTCCTTTATTAGAGGCTAAGCCTTCCTATCTTGGGGAGAGTTAAAATGCCCCTTCTTTTATTAACTAATGGCCTTACTTTTTAAAACATTTTTTAAAATGTTTATTTGTTTTTGAGAATGAGAGTGCAAGTGGGGGAGGGGCAGAGAGAACTAGGGAGACACAGAATCCGAAGCAGGCTACAGGCTCTGAGCTGTCAGCCCAGAGCCCGCTGCAGGGCTTGAACCCACAAACTGTGAGATCATGACCCGAGCTGAAGCTGGCTGCTTAACCGACTGAGCCACCCAGGCACCCCAACTAGTGGCCTTAAAACGTGATCATTTTAACAAATTATCCTTAGTGGAAAAATAGAAAAGTTATCTACCTTATTTTGGTTCTTAATTTGTGTTTTGCTTGATTTCTAAACATTTCACTGGTCATGCAACAGCCTAACTATCCCAAATGCCGCTGGTGCACAGTCAGCCTGCCTCATCTCCCGTTCCCTCCTCTGTCCACGCCTCCTAAATATCCCTAAATATCCCTGGCCTCTTTCCCAGTAACCCCTTCCTTGTCATATCTAAAAGGACTGTCTCAGGCCATCTTCTTCCTGACCCATCTTTGCTTCCCGGATTCTCTGCTGGGTTTTCTTGTGGTCGTCCCTTCGCTGGCCTCTCTTGCACGCAGGGCCATAAAATGCCCTCTAGTCATGTCACTATCTTGCTTAGTGACCCTTAGTGACTTCCTGTCATTTCCTGAATGAGATCCGCAGTCTTAGCTCTTGCATCAGACAAGGGTCCCTGGCCCCACCTCCTGCCCACGGCTGCGGCCAGGTAAATTATTTGCAGCTCTCTTGCATGCTGTTTTCTTTTCCAGGCAAGTCTTTTTTCTGACCCCCCACTCTTAACCACCGTCTGCTCTTGCTTCTGCCTTCATGTTGACCCAACCACACAGCCTCTGTGGGTAAGCACCTGAAAGTCTGGTTAGAGGATGATTCTGTTTCTCGGGGTAAAACCACCAAGAGGCATCCTCGGGGGCTTGGCTAATATGAGAACACACCCCTGAGGGGTGAACCCGATGCCATGGTACACTGGAAGGTCAGCCTGAGGGCCAGCTCTGGGATTGCTGTGAGCTCATTCAAGGTCATGCTGCCGTAAGGGACCTGCCTGGGGGCCTGCTGACTTGCCCCAGGTGGCACCAGGCCTTGACATGATCCCTTTTCTGCAAACTGCAACAAATTAGACCCAAAGAACCTCCCCCTCAGCTAGATGAGAGACTGAAGCCTAGACAGGGCAGGGACAATGGTGACTGGTATATGAATATATTCATCTTGGTCATGACTCAGTGACAACTACAGGCTCCCTATGACCATGATTCTCAAGTCTGCCAAGTAGGCGAGGCACCTAGGAAGCAGGTGAAAATAGAGGTGCTAGGCCCACACCTGGGGGGTACGTAGGTCTGAGATGGACTCAGCATCTGTGCTCTCGATGTGTTCGCTGATATTTACAACAACCAAATTCTGAATTCAGTCCAAGAATTTAACCAGATGATATTAAAGTGGTACAGACAGGGGCGCCCCGGTGGCTCAGTTGGTTGAGCCTCCAACATCAGTTCAGGTTATGATCTCAGTTTGTGAGTTTGAGCCCACAGTGGGGCTTGCTGCTGTCAGCACAGAGCCCATTTCAGATCCTCTGTCCCCTTCTCTTTCTACCCTTCCCCAACTCGACCTCCCCCCCAAAAGAGAAATAGAACGTTAAAAAATAATAAAATATACAGGTAAAAGGTCTCAAGAGATTCTAAAATGCTGGAAGTTTGGGTGGGGGTTTGGGGGGTGTTTTCCTATCTTCTCTGTGTACAGGTGTTGTGGGGTGTTTAAATCAGAAGAGGACAGAGAGCTGGGTTCTGTTCTTCGATCCGCCATTTCCCACTGTGAGCCTTGGGCAGCGCCTTTATCATTTCAGAGCCTTAATTTCCCCCTTTGTAAAAGGAGAGGTCTTAACCAGATAAGCCCTGGGATCCCTTTCCACTTTTAGACAGCATCGTGTGTTAAGTTCATACACCACCGCCAGGGGGAGCTAAATCCACGATTAGCGGTGCCTTGGATCAAAGCCTCTGGAACCGCAGTCAGGGTGCAGACCTTGTGTTCTTCATCCTGGCATCTACCAAGCTAAGAGCCCAGGGTTTGGGAGTCTTAGATGAGGGTATTTTGTAGACTAATATGTAATAGAAAACAAATTGTAAATATTTCCAGTGTAAAATATGAGTCATAAATGGAGTTACACTGGTGGAAATTTCAGCTCTCTTTTGAGAATTCTTTTCTTCCCCTCCAAACCTCATAGTTTCCTTCCATAGTCTGCATTATATGAGACACACTGATATCCTGAAATGTATCGCACTGGGAATGGGGTAGTCATCTGTCCTCGTGTTAGAGTTCAAATCCTTTAAAGGAGCATCAGAGGACCCGTTTTATTTTTTAATATTAAGACATTTCCTAAGAGTTCCCTTTGTTGTTTGTATTTAGAATATGTTGTCTGAGTTGGGAAATCGGACCTCGAAGGACTATTGAAGATGGGATAACAAATGACAAACAACAAAATGTTTGGGGGACTGTCAGTATCATTTGGGAATGTGTAGTCGTTTTTGCTTCAATATTGCAGGAAGGATCTTAAGTGATTATGGCTCATTATAGTATTCATTCCTATTTGCAATTCATTCTTTCCCTTTATTGGAGTACTTTTAGAGGACTATAAGAGTATAGGGGAGCATAAAAGTAAAAACTCCTGGCTCAAAACCAGGTGTGATGGTGTCCTGACGTGGAGGTAACGCTGACATGTTCTCCGCTCCCCAGAAGGAAGTTAAGAAGCATTAGCACCAAGCAGGACAGAGCCAGGGGTGGTGCTAGCGGGATGCCTGGCTGTCTGGGGCTGGGGGCAGGGTGGGGAGTGCGTGGCTGGGTATGCGCCCGGTTGACTGAAAGCGCTCTGGTGGCCGCTGGTAGGCAGGCAGAAATCAGGTGCACACATGATTCCCCTTCGGGCGGTTGTGGGGAGGGCCCCAGTCCCGGCGTTCAGGGTGGTTTGCAGCTCGTGCGGGGCAGGTACCGATGGTGGTGGTGACAGGCAGAGCAGCGGTGCGTCCAGGGCAGGGGCGGACCCAGAGCCTCTGTGTGTGTGTGTGTGTGTGTGTGTGTGTGTGTGTGTGTGTGTGTGTGTGTTGGGGGAGGAGGATGCACGGTAATTGCTCAGCCTTCCCCCCAGAGACAAGGGAGGCAGCCGGGCTTCCCCACCCGCCATGTTCTCTGCAATGTTTGCGGCTTCAATATGGTGCTAATCATTCCATCTCTGAGCCCACAGATTAGGGGCTGGAGGCTATTGCTCTCCTGACCTCCTGCTAGACAGGGCTGGTTGCTCAGGGCACCATCTGGGATGACAGTGCTATCCCCTCTGAGAGTACGGGTGGGCCCAGTTCTCTTACAGTTTGGTCTCGATGATCTGGAGGAATAGAACATTCTAGAACTTGCTCTGAAAGGATGGTCAGAATAGCAACTGATACAAGGTTTTGTTTAAATTTCAATTTAAGTTTGGCCTTGGTAGTTTCATTCCAACATTAGCACAGGACATATTGTAATGATTTAATTGTGAATCTGTCTTCTGCAGTCTCCTCTTAGTGCTCCCCACGCCTGGTGAATAGAGATTCTGAAGCAATGTCTGCATAGATGGATGGAGGGTAGTAGATACTTGGTTCTTCAGATCCTTAAATTTATCACGTTGGACTAATTGGAAGAGAAAGAACATTTTTCTCTGGTCTTAACTTCTGTGAACAGGAATTAATCACATTATTCATTGTCCATAAATATGTAGTTCCTTGATATCTCTATATTCGTAGTTGACTCCTCATTTTTCCATTCTGTGAACCGATGGTCTTTCTTAGTCTTCCCCAGACTCTCTCTCTTTTATTTTTTAGAAGTGAAACCTTCTATTTATTTATTTATTAAATTTTATTATTTTTTAAGTAGTTTATTGTCAGATTGGTTTCCATACAACACCCAGTGCTCTTCCCCACAAGTGCCCTCCTCCATCACCACCACCTCTTTTCCCCCCTCCCCCTTCAACCCTCAGTTCGTTTTCAGCATTCAATCGTCTCTCAGGTTTTGCATCCCTCTCTCTCCCCAACTCTCTTTCCCCCTTCCCTTTCCCATGGTCCTCCATTAGGTTTCTCCTGTTCTCCTGTTAGACCTATGAGTGCAAACATATGGTATCTGTCCTTCTCTGCCTGACTTATTTCACTTAGCATGACACCCTCGAGGTCCATCTACTTTGCACGAATGGCCAGATTTCATTCTTTCTCATTGCCATGTAGTATTCCATTGTATATATATATATACCACATCTTCTTGATCCACTCAAGGTGATGGGCATTTAGGCTCTTTCCATGTTTCGGCTATTGTTGACAGTGCTGCTATGATCATTGTTCCTCAGACTCTCAACCATGGCAACTGAACTGTCCACCCAGTGGTAGCTAAATGCTTACAGGGCCTCTTTGTAGTGTTTCTTTCTTTTAACATTTATTTTTTGAGAGAGCGAGCGAGAGCTCAAGTGTGGGAGGGGCAGAGAGAGGGGGAGAACCTTGAGCAGGCTCTGCGCCGTCAGTGCACCGTCAGTGCAGAGCCTGAGACAGGGCTCTAACTCGTGAACCGTGAGATTACAGCCTGATCCAGAGTCAGGTGCTTAACTGAGCCCCCCAGATGCCCCTCTTAGTGTCCTCTGAGAAATGGGGGAGGTAGCAATCCATTCTGTCTCCCTTTCCTGCTGTTAATTATATATATTTCACGTGCTTTACATATATTATTCCTTTAAAACATTTTTAATGTTTATTTATTTTTGAGAGAGAAAGAGAAAGAGAGAGAAAGAGAGAAGGGGAGGAGCAGAGAGAGAGAGGGAGACACAGAATCGGAAGCAGGCTCCAGGCTCTGAGCTGTCAGCACAGAGCCCGACGTGGGGCTTGAACTCACAAACCGTGAGATCATGCCCTGAGTTGAAGTCAGACACTTAACTGACTGAGCCACCTGGATGCCCCATACATGTTATTCCTAATCTGCACTAAAAGTTTAGTATCATTTCCACATAATCATAACTACCATTTCCCGAGAGCGTACTATGTGCTAAGCACTGAATATGTAATCCAGTGTAATCTTCAAGCAGCCCTGTGAGATGATGAGCAGAGACTCTCTTGTCCTGACTTTATAGAGAAGGAAACAGAGGTGCAGATACAGCCCACAGCTGCTGAGCACTGGAGCCAGGTACTGTGTCTGGAAAGTCTTACTCCAAAGCTGTTGTGCTTAAGTCATTTCGTTCTGCTTCTTAGACGACCAAACACAAGGCTGGAGGTGGAGACAGGCTCAGAGCAATGAAGTTTTATGTCCAGGTTTAGTTAATTATTCAGTGGCAGGGCCAGGATTCAAATCAACTACATTCGCTAGTTGTCTGCGTCAGGACCTGAAGAACACAAAGAAAAAAGAGTCTCTCTTTTATAACATTGAAGGTAAGTACGGGAGTGTGTTTTTTCCCTCTGTAGGCAGCAACTAGAGTGAGCAGGTACCATAACGACTGACCATGGTTTTGAAAGTGTTTTCTTCCTCTGGCCACACGGACGCATCCCTGGGCAGCCAGGCGTAAATGGGGCTCCTCCCCATCTTAAGATATGCGTCTGATTTTTTGGTCCAATCTATTTCAAAGTCTTCATTATCCTTTATGCTGTGTTATCTCTATGATTATGGTCACTTAGCTTTCTTTTCCATGTAGCTTTATATATTTGTCTGTGAGCCCTTCCCCATGTCCACGTTCACAATCATGGGATTTAAACTAACAGGAGGGAAAATGTCAGAAGAGAGCGTGAGCTCACACCAGTTTATCATTTAACTGATGGGATTACATGAAGCGATTCTGTTTTGGGTGAGTTTCTCTATAAAAAGGGTCCCATCATTATCTTGTGAAGGACTCAAAGCTCATAGTTGTCCTTAAATTACAATTTGATAACATATATCAACTATACTAAAAAACTCAAAAGTTTTGCACAATAATGGTGTTAGCATAGACTAAGTTATAGATTTGACTTGGGATAACACGCAACCCCCAAACCCCAGTGACTTAACACAATAAAAGCTGTTTTTTTCACTTTTTCACCCACAATTCTTTTCTTTTTTTTTAATTTTCTTTTTATGTCTTTATTTATATTGAGAGACAGAGAGTGAACTGGGGAGGGTCAGAGAGAGAGGGAGACAAAGAATCTGAAGCAGGCTCCAGGCTCTGAGCAGTCAACACAGAGCCTGTCGCGGGGCTCGAACCCATGGACTGTGAGATCATGACCTGAGCCGAAGTCGGACACTTAACTGAATGAGCCACCCAGGCGCCCCATCCACAATTCTTACCCTTTGTGGGTCTAGGGGATGCTCTGCGCAAAGTCCCTCAGGCACTCAGGCTTAGGGATAACCCCGCCGTCTTGCACTGTGCCAACTGAAATGTGAGGTCTTCTCAGACAATATGGAAGAGAAGACGTTAATGTGCTATGTTGTTGTTTTGTTTTTTAAAAGATTTTATTTTTAAGTAATCTCTACACCCAACATGGGGCTCAAACTCATGACCCTGAGATCAAGGGGTTGCATGCTCCACCGACTGAGCCAGGCAGGTGCCCCTCACATGCCGTTTTGAAATTTTGCAACCCCCTAACTGCCAGGAACAGGAAAACGTGGGAGAACAGATGCAGTGTTGGCCAAACACCAGCAGCTTCGCGGCAAACGACCTATCCAGAATGGAGCAGTGCGCACATGCAAATTCCCACATCCCAAGGCCGGATCATGAGAGCGTGGTGTCTTGAACACAGCTCCCTGCTTTAACACCTTCAATACGAGATGCAAGAGGCCTGCATCCTTTTGCTTATCATCTTTTCTGTGGTCCTTTGGACCATATTCTTTGAGCATGTGCTTGGCATCAAGAACCGAGTCAGGGGGCGTCTGGGTGGCTTAGTCAGTTGAGCATCAGCCTTCGGCTCAGGTCATGATCTTGTAGTTCGCGGGTTCAAGCTCCGCGTCGGGCTCTGTGCTGACAGCCAGCTCAGAACCTGGAGCCTGTCTTCAGATTCTGTGTCTCCCTCTCTCTCTGACCCTCCCCTGCTCATGCTATCTCTCTCTCTCTCTCAAAAATAAATAAAACATTAAAAAAAAAAAGAGAGAGAGAACCAAGTCAGAGCCAAAGACTACCTTATACTTATAAAATACCTTTTGTCTAAGAAACTGAATTTCTTACTCTATTTTACCTTTTACCTGGTCTATTTTACACCCTCTTCTCTCTCCTAAAGTCTCCTTCTTTCTCACTCTTGACTGATGTTGTGGCTTCTTATTTCACGGAGAAATTAGAAGCCGTCACCAGGGATCCATTGTCCTTCCCCTGCTCTACCCATCTGCTCTGTGAGCTTCCTGTTACAGTCAGAAGTGCTTCCTCTTCTTACCTCCACTCACACTTCCACTTGTGCATTTCAGCTCCTCCGTTCTGTTCCTTTGCTCACGCAGCTCTCCCTTTTTTGTCCCCTGTCACTAGTCTTACCCTCTCTACTGGATTACTTCCATCAGCACGTAAATTAGAAAATGCCTTGACCTGATTGCCTATTCTGCTCTCCAAGCAAAATTCCCTCAAAAGAGCGTCTGAACTTGCTTTATCCACTTCC
Organism: Mungos mungo; assembly: GCA_004023785.1. Lineage (NCBI taxonomy): Eukaryota > Metazoa > Chordata > Mammalia > Carnivora > Herpestidae > Mungos > Mungos mungo. Next base: position 72,554 of record PISW01004785.1, on the reverse strand, counting down.
TCTCCCATTCGTTCTTGAACTCACTCGCCGGCGTTCGTCCCCACTGTGCCATTGAAACGGCTCATGTTGAGATTCCCATTGTGCTTGATCTTGCAAAAATACCAGTCAGTCTTCAATTCCGACCTTTTTGACAGCATTTGACACGCTGGATTGCTGTCTGGGTTTTCTTCCTTATTCTCAGTCTCCCTTGTGGAAAACTCTTCTATTTTTTGACTGTTTAATGTTGGAATGTCCTAGAACTCTTCCCTGGGCATTTTCTTTATCTACAGTCACACCTACATGATAGCATCTAACCCCAGGGCTTTAAATAGTATTCACAGGGGCATCTGGGTGGCTCAGTTGGTTGAGTGGCCGACTTTGGCTCAGGTCATGATCTCACAGCTCGTGGGTTGGAGCCCTGCATTGGGCTCTGCACTGGCAGCTCAGAGCCTGGAGCTGCTTCTGATTCTGTGTGTCCCTCTCTCTCTGCCCCTCCTCTGCTCATGATCTGTCTCTCAAAAATAAATAAATTTTAAAAAACTTTTTAAATAGTATTCAGATATTGATAATTTTCCTTATTTTCAAATATTTTATTTATTTTGAGAGAGAGAGAGAACACATACACAAGCACGAGCAGGAGAGGGGCAGACGGAGAGGGAGAGAGAGAATCCCAAACAGGCTCCATGCTTTCAGTGCAGAGCCCATTGCAGGGCTTAAACCCACAAACTGCAAGGTCATGACCTGAGCTGAACTCAAGAGTGATATGCTTAACCAACTGAGCCACCTCGGTGCCCTACATGTTGATAATTTTCAAATATATGTTTCCAGTCGAGGTCACCCCCTTGAATTTATGTCGAATTGCATGCTCCGCACTTACACCTAGGTGTCGTATAGACATCTCAGATTTAACGTGTCAAAACAGACCTCTTGATACCCCTGCACACACACCTACTTAGCAATTCTACTTCTCCCAAAGTGTTATTTTCTCAGTCGTTGGCTACACCATTCACCCAGCTGCTCAAGCAAAGAGCTCATCATTAGTTCTCCTCTTTCCTCTTACTTCTCACCTAATTCATTAGCAAGTCTTATGAGCTCTACCTTCAAAATATATGCACATCCGGCCATTTCTTACCTCCTCCTTTGCCATCACCCCATTACATTCCATCCTCATGTCTTCCTGGACTTTCCAGTGAGAACAGCACAATAGACTTGCTTTCCCCTGGAGGGGATGACAATATACCTTCTTCATTTTGCCTCAGGATTATGTTAGTTCTCTAGCTGTGGGTCTTACTTATATCACAGAACTATTGATCCTATCACTTTCCTATGTGCTGGTCAACCCTGATGACATCATGCTGATGAGCAGGAAGCAGCAGATACCTTCGATGCCTTGGTAAGGTGTGTGTATGTCAAGGAGTTGGAGACGACGTGAGCAAAAATTGAGAGGCCCACCATCTCAGGAAATGACCTGAGATCCAGTGGCTTGGATCCACTTCCTACTTACGGTAGGCAGCCACAGCTCTCTGTGGATCATCTTAGTTTTTAAGGTACATACACAACTTGAGTTTGCTTCTCCACGTAGCCTTAAAGCTGCCGGTGGCGAGAGGGGCCCAGCTGCTGGTCCAGACTGTGGTGTAGGCAGCGGTACTACTGGCTTCTCGTGATCCAGCAGATTCCATGATGCTCAGAGTGTCTTCAGCCTACATGGTGGTGGCCCATCGGGATCCTTGCTGAGACCCAGGGTTTTAGAATATAGACAAGAATTCGTTTGTGGAAAACTGTTCTGCTTTTGAAAAATAGCTCTTGGGGTAAAGGCTACTGTTTTGGGTAGAGGGTCAGTCTTGAAAAGAACAAGATTCAGAAATTCGTGATAATTCCTAGGAAAGAGGTATTTGGATGGATTTCTCCAAATGAGTCAAAAGGTATAGATATTTGTGTCCCATGTGACTGCTCATTAAAAAGCACCTGATGCAGAGGAGGTTTTCAGTTATTAGATGGGGAAGATGCTCTGCTCTGTGGCCGTCCACCAGCCTGTATCCCTGGCCACCCTACTGTTTGCTGAGTTCATAACCAAAATGCCCAGTGGCAAGGACCGGGCCTGTGTGGGCTCAGAAGGAGCCTCCTCTGGTCAAGAGGAATCTGGAGACTAATACTGAGCCCTCAACGAAGTGTTGCGCTCTAGGGCGTCCAGCCAGGAACTCGGTGGCAGGTGAGTAACACCGGATTCTTCGTCACGGAGGAAGCAGCAATTGTCCTCCCCGGATCCTGGTCCCAGATCTAGACAGGGATCTGCTGTCCTTGCTGCTGTGGTTCTTCCACAGCATTGCGGGTAAATGACAAGCCTTACTTCCCATTGTCGTGACCCTCACAAGATTGCTTCAGACTCTTCCATGGTAAAAAAATAATTTCTTAAAGAAATCAACATACATACATATATAAATAAGGTAACGAACACAACATTTCTTGCTCTTAGCATATGCTCCTCAGTGATAGATCTTTCAGGGGTCCGCAGGCCACCTACTTTCTGCGTCCTTGGGGGAGGAATCTTTGTGGGGGTGCCCGCAGAGGGGGTGCCCGCAGAGGGGGCACATCTGAGAGGGTCTTGAGCAGGAAGCAGGAGGCCAGGCCAGCGCGCTTGGCACCGCTGGTTCAGAGCAACTCTGGGCGCCTTGCCGACGGTCCACCGCACCTAGCCCTTTCCGCTTCTGGGTTTTCACATATAACGCCCACTGACTGGAAGTGATGAAAATGGAACTGAGGGTGCGGATTAGCTTCCCGGGGCACAGAACAGGCTCAGAAAGGATGGAGCCGGGGAGTGTCTGTCGCCGAGGCCCATGAGGAACCCCGCTTAGAGCTGGAGTTCCTGCTGTGCAGCGCCAGGTATCCACACACCTTTATTTATATATTTATTTATTACTGTTTTTATTTATTTTACAGAGCTAGAGAGAGAGAGAGAGAGTGAGAGACAGAGAGACAGCATGAGCAGGGGAGGGTCAGAGAGAGAGGGAGACACTGAATCTGAAGCAGACTCCAGGCTCTGAGCTGTCAGCACAGAGCCCGAACCCACGAACTGTGAGATCATGACCTGAGCCAAAGTCGGATACTCAACCGACTGAGCCACCGAGGTGCCCCTCCAAGTGCCTTTAAATGCTTCTATTGCATATACCAAAAAATCATGGTGTACCCAAAAGTTGGTGATACTAAATAAATACCGAAGCTTTACCTTCAGGACGGATATGGGGCACGTTATGGAAGGGGTCAGGCAATCTGCATGTTAACAGTGTTTAGTAGCAAGAGACTGATGAGGGTAAAAGTGCCATAAATAATGGTGCCAACTGAAAATGTCATACGAGGGGCACCTGGGTGGTTCAGTCGATTGGGTGTCTGACTTCAGCTCAGGTCATGATCTCGCAGTCCATGGGTTTGAGCCATGTCAGGCTCTGTGCTGACAGCTCAGAGCCTGGAGCCTGCTTCTGATTCTATGTGTGTGTGTCTCTCTGTGCCCCTCTCCTGTTTGCCCTCCATCTTTCTGTCTCTTAAAAATAAATAAACATTAAAAAATTTTAAAAAAGAAAGAAAATGTCATACTAGAAAGTGCTGGCTAAATGCAAGCTGAAGTGTGGCAGCGTTGAGCGTGGAGGGAGGACAAAATGGCCTCGTGCAGATCTTGGGCCGGAGGGCTATCTGTCCTTTAGCCTCATGGCTTCCAGTTAAAGCCCCAGTTGCAGGAGACCATCTCAGAGAAGTTTCTCGCCAGAGAACGGCTCGCTGTGCCGTGTGCTGGATGGGCCCAGCGAGTACACAGAATTGTGTAGTTCTGCTGCATGGTGTGATGTCACAATGCGCAAAGGACTCAGAGCAAAACGTGCAAAGGACTCGGATGGGACCCTGGCATGGGCAATGGGTGCTGGTTGGCTGTCTGAGGGCTCCTTGTTCATCATGAGGCCCTTTGCTAACGAGCAGCCTGCAGTAAACGCAGCCGTCAGCTGTACAAGCCCAGTGAGGGTTTAAAATGGAGGCAAGTCTGGGTGCCTGGGTGGCTCAGTCAGCTAAGCGTCCGACGTCAGCTCAGGTCACAGTCTCATGGCTCCTGAGTTTGAGCCCTGTCTTCTGTGCTGACAGCTCAGAGCCTGGAGCCTGCTTTGGATTCTGTGTCTCGCTCCCTCTCTGCCCCTCCCTGCTAACACACTCTCTCTCTCAAAAATAAATAAACAAAAAATAAACATTAAAAAATATTTTTTAGTGGAGGCAAGCTTAGCCGGAGTTAGCAGTGGTCCCACCCTCAAAGCTGCTGCAGCGCTGGGTGGAAGGTGGGTTATCAGCCTCTGTTGCATGGTTAATTGGAAATTAACAATATGATGTTGTATACGTAATTTAACTATATAACATGGTATGTGTACTATTTATCACTATCGTGTATTTTTCATCTTAAATGAGAGCAAGGCTTGGTTTCCTCCATGAATCAAATATTGCTTTGTCCTTTTAAGCGTTTGTGCACTTGCCCTCCCTCCAAGAGGAAAGAAAGGAGGCAAGAACTGGTACGTCTTCATGCTCGCGTAGTCTTTCCTGCAGTGTCTTCACAGGCAGCGGGAATCGGATAGTGATTTTGTGAGTAAATGACTTCTCCCCACCTGGTGTCCGACGTAACCCACCTCTGCCTTGCCCCCCATAGCTGTGCATGTCTGACGAGCTGTGGGAGCAGATAGTGCGGTCTTGCTGTGACACCATCACCCCCGACATGAGGGCCGTGGCCGAGGACATGGGCTGGAGACAGATGTTCTTCACTAACAAGCTGCAGCTCCAGCGGCAGATCCGCAAGAGGAAGCAGAGAAAAGGAAGCCAGAGAAAGGGTCACCCTTAGGGACACATTTTCCCACCTGCAGGAAGGCCGAGAGATGGCTGCCTTGTTCTTCTGTGTCCCAATCTCTTCCGTTTCCTTCGACTGAGAACTAAGATTTCTGTTGTTTTGAACTTGCTGATTCAAGGACCCACCGGAAAAGCATACGGTGTTTGCACACAGATGCACCAAAACCCGATGAGGCAGTGCCTTGCTTGAACCACAGTCCCCTGCAGGGAGGGTCAGGTTCGTGGCCCCTGCAAGGGGCTGCATGACAGGAAGCCCCTGACACCAGCAAGAAAAGAGGCTTCTGCGGTTCAGAAACAAACAATAAATGATTATTAGCAGGTTTTTACTACATATCTGATTTTTCCCCCCAGGCATTTGAAAGGAGTGCTGAGCTTTTGCATTTTTTCCCCCAATGGAGGTGGCTTCGTGTCCCCCCCCCCAGGGGACGAGGAGGGGCAGGGGCCGCAGGAGACAGTGGGCAGTCTGGTGAGCACCGCTGCCTTCCCAACTTTCTTTCCCTACGTTTGAATTCAGGGCCCCATCCTGTGGGCCCCCGGATGCCAGGCTCCATGGCATGGAGCGTGGAGACAGCCTCTGATCTGGCCGGGTGGCACGGCCGGAACCCAGCATTCTGCCCGCAGGCCCCTTTCCGGAGCCCACCTTTCCAGGACTTTGCACGGCCAAATAAAGCTATAAACTTTTCTCAGAGGCATGCCGCTTCCCCAAAGGGGTGTGGACAGCTACCACTTTTATACCGGGGATTCCTAAGGTGTTTAAGACTGAGGGAAAACCCAACTATAGTGCATAGTCTGTTACCTTGGAAGAGGGGTAAGAACAGTACAGTTTTAGGGGAGGGGACTGTACCTCCCTGTGATGGGTAATTTAAAAATTGTTTCCTCCCTGCGCTGTCCTGAGGATGAAGCACCCCCAGGTAATGACACTCGTAGTAGCAAATAATCTAATGATCCCTTTTAGGCGACAGAAAAAAGTAGCTGTCAACCTCCCATCCCCGTCTTACCTGAGATCATCGATGCCTCCCTCTGCTCCCGGCACTGAGCGGTTTTCTCCTGTGATGCCCGAGACCTCGAGCACGGGCTGTTCTCCATGGCTGAGTCCTTCCGAACGGCTCATGGCCGTGGCTTAGGGACACCTTCTTTCTCTTTTTTACCAAAACCTGTGCTAATATCAAACCAGATTTTAACTCCCATCCCTTAAAACTCGCACCCACGAAACTCAGAGATTTTCCAGCGACCTCTGTGAAGTCAAGTGCAGTCTGCTTCCTGGCAGATGAGGAGCCTGTTAAAGTTGCGACTGGATTTAGTCCAAACAAAGAGCAAAGAGTGAATGGGCGAGAGACCCAGGCTTCATTTCCCCCCAGGGAGACGCAGGTGACTGCGAAGTCTGGGGCTTGCTCAGGGCCGTCTGTTTAGTGCCCGAGCACAGACTAATGCCACATGTGTGTGCAACGACTGTGTGTGTGCACAGCTTGGTTTGCAACATAACTACGTAAGTATAAAATTACAACTCATCTGACACCGATGCAAACATGTCACAGCGTAAGCACTTCATATGTAGTGTTTAATCAGCTAACAGATTCTTAAAGCTTATGGGCACGCACAACATTCTGGATTCAATATGAATCAGAACCCAAATATAGCTATTTGAAAACTACTACCTACATAAAATATTATAATGTACAAATAGGTGCTGAAAGTAAATAGTAATGAAGACTGAGTTATTCAAATGTGGACTATTGTTAGGTAGTATTTTAAATAACATAGGTTATTAGATTATTCCAGTGATTATTTGCCCTAATAATTTGGGTGCCTTATTCCCTGATTATAATTTTTTTTTGGTCAATCTCTAAACCGTGTCACCAACCCAATATCCTGCAGGGGCCCAGTATCCTCAGCGGTTGGCACATTTTGTCCCTCTTCACCAGCCTCATTCTCCATGTTTGATCCCACGTGAAGATCCCACTGGATGGGAACAGGCAGGTCTGGAGCTGATCTCTGCCTCACCTGCCAGCTCTCATGTGGACGAATTCAACTCTGCTTGTGACACACCGCTTCAGAGGGACATGCCTCAGCATTGTGTCACCTCGCCCTTGCTCCTATTTTCAGTCAAAAGTGTTCCTGCTCTGTTATCATTTACCTTTGTCACAGGACAAGCAAAAAACTGATACTTTCTGGATGATTTATATGTTTTGTATTATAAGACAACTATTTAACAACAGCAAATGTGAAAATTTATTTTTAAAAATATATATATATTTACCTAATGTCAAGTTCTGTTACTGATTTTTTCCCTGAACAAGTTAGCTTGGTATGTGCATTCAGCCTCACTTATGTGGAGTCTAAAATATTGATTTTGGATTATCGATCTAAATAGTGGTTCTGAGTAGGCTCAAGGATTTAGACAGAAATTACGAACTGAGCCAAGGGTAGGACATGGGGGGTGGCGAGGGGGAGGTTGGGACAACTTAACTAGTCGCCACTCATCGTTGTTTTGCCAGCTGCTCCTGCCCAAGATGGTCACCAGCCCTCATTGGTGACCCCAAACTGACTCTCAAGATGCCGAAGACTAACATAGAACAACCTTACTCAAAAACAGAAAACCTTTGTGCGACATAGTGTTTTGTTCCGAGCTCTAGGATGATACCATTTATCTGCAGTTTGCGTTAAGCTAATATACTGCGGGAGAATGTCCAAGCTTTTCAGCTCTGAACAGTTCGTTAAATAAGAATAAATGTCTTCAATTGGATATTAAAAACTGTACGTAGACACGCTACCACCACATGAAAGAAAAAACGTGCCCCTGCAGTTCAAACATAACCTTATGCATCAGGTCACTTTAGAAAGTAAAACTGATATCTTAGCCTTACCTCTTCATTGTTTTGAAATGAGATCATCCATGCAGTGGGATAGCAGTCATTTTCCCTTGCCGCATGGCACCCTCGGGCCAGGAGCTACTGAGGACTCTGTGTTTCTTGTGTGTCATGTTCCCAGATCTCTGTTCCTTCCACATAGGTCTCCATTCGGAAGAGTAATTTTCAGTTGTGAAATTTGTTCCACATTTCCAAGAAGTCTTACACCCATAGATCATTGGTCACAGCATGAGTTAGAGTAACCTTAGAAATAATAATAGTAGCAGCAGCTTCCATTTGTTGAGCGCCTACTGTGTGCTAAGAAACAGGTAGTAACCAACTTAATTCTTACAGCAATGCTTGAAGGTAAGTGATTATTATTTCTACAAACTATGGCAAAGACCCAATTTGATCAGCACCTGTTTCTGTAGAATAAAGTTTTATTGGGTCATAGTTTATGTATCATCTGTGGCTGCTTTCACATCATAGTAACAGTAATAGAGAGTCACAAAACAGACTGTATGGCCTGCAAAGATGAAATTATTCTCAAAGAGGACAAATTAATTTCCCCAAGGTTTCATAACTAATAAGCGGTAAAGCTGAGATTTAAATCTCTACTTAAAGTCCATGTTCTTAACCCCAAAAGCCACATACCACTTCTCTTTTCAGATCCAACACCACACTTGACCAATGGAATTTGAAACGGTGATGGGATTTCCCCAAGGTCATTTGAAATAATTAGGGAGAGGGCCTTGAGCATAATATAAGAGAGCATTCTAATTTAATTGTCCAGAGAATATTCCAAGCTTTGGATGAACTAAATTTTTTTAAATTTTGATTTTAATTCCAGTGTGGTTAATATAGCGTGTTGTGTTAGTTTCAGCTGTACAATATGGTGATTCACCACTCCATATATTGCTCGTGAAGATAAGTGTGCGGTTAATCCCCTCATCTATCCCACCCGTCCTCCCACCACCTCCACTCTGCTAACCATCTGTTCTCTATAGTTAAGAGTCTGGGGGCACCTGGGCGGCTCAGTCAGTTGAACGTCTGACTTGATTTTGGCTCAGGACATGATCTCACAGTTAATGGGATTGAGCCCTACGTTGAGTTCTGCACTGGCACCACGGAGCTCTCTTGGGATTCTCTCTCTCCCTCTTCTCTCTGCCCCTTTTCCGCTCGCACTCTTTTTCTCTCTCTCAAAATAAGTTAGTACACTTAAAAAAAAGAGTCTGTTTTTTGGTTTGTCTCTTTCTTCTCTTTTGTTTGCTGTGTATTTTTCTTGAATTCCACATGAGTGAAATCATATGGTATTTGTCTTCGTCCAACTGGCTTATTTCACTTAGCTTTATACTCTCTAGATCTATCCATGTTGTTACAAAAGGCGAGATTTCATTCTTTTTTATAACTGTATAATATTTCAGTGTGTGTGTGTGTGTGTGTGTGTGTACACATACCACATCTTCTTTATCCATTCATCTATCAATGGACACGTGGGCTGCTTTCATAATTTGGCTATTGTAAACAATGCTGCAGTAACCATGGGGTGCGTGTTCCCCTTCAAAGTAGTGTTTTGTATTCTTTGGATAAATACTCAGTAAAGACATTACTGGATCATAGGGTAGTTTTATTTTTCACTTTTTGAGGAGTCTCCACACTGGTTCCCACAGTGGCTGCACCAGTTTGCATTCCCACCCACGGTGCATGAGCGTCCTCTTTTCTCCACATCTTTGCCAACACTTGTTGTCTCTTCTGTTTTTGATTTTACCCATTCTGACAGTGTGGTTTTGATTTGCATTTCCCTGGTAATGAGTGATATTGAGCATCTTTTCATGTGTCTGTTGGCCATCTGTATGTTTTCTTTGGAGAAACATCTGCTCATGTATTCTACCCATTTTCTCATTGAATTTGGGGGGGGGTTGGTGTTGAGTTGTAAAAGTTCTTTATATATTTTAAATAGTAACCCTTCATTGGATATGTCATCGGCAAGTATCTTCTCCCACTCAGGAGGTTGTAGTTTACTTTGTTGGTTGTTTCCTTTGCCGTGCAGAAGCTTTTGACTTTAATGCAGTCCCTAAAATTTATTTTTTCCTTCTATTTCCCTTGCTTCAGAGACTATATTTAGAAAAATGTTGCTACATCTGATGTCAGAGAAATTTCTGCCTGTGCTCTTTTCCAGGATTTTTATGGTTTCATGTTTCACATCTAGGTCTTTAATCCATTTTGAGTTTATAGTTGTGTGTGATGTAAGTAAGTGGTCCAGTTTCATTCTTGTACATGTAGCTGTTCAGTTTTCCCAACATCATTTATAGAAGAGACTGTCTTTTCCCCATTGCATATTCTTGCCTCCTTCATCAAAGATTAATTGACCATATAATTGTGGGTTTATTTCTGAGTTCTCTATTCTGTTGATCTATGTGTCTATTTTTGTGCCAGTACCATACTGTTTTGATTACTACAGCTTTGTAATATAACCTGGAGCCTGGAATTGTGATATCTCCAGTTTTGTTTTTTCCTTTTTCAAGGTTACTTTGGCTCTTTGGGGCCGTCTTTGGTTCCATACAAATTTTAGGATTATTTGTTCTCATTCTGTGAAAAATGCTGTTGGTATTTTGATAAGGATTGCATCAAATCTGTAGATTGCTTTGGGTAGTATAGACATTTTAACAAAACTTGTTCTTCCTTCCAGTCGATGAGCATGGAATACCTTTCCATTTGTTTGTGTCAGAGTGATTTAGTTTTCAGAGTACAGATCTTTCACCACTTTGGTTAAGTTTTTTCCTAGGTATTTTATTATTTTTAGTGTAATTATAATTAAGATTGTTTTCTTAATTTCTATTTCTGCTGCATCAGTTTTAATGTGTAGAAATGCAATGGATTTCTGTACATCGATTTCTGCAGTTTTATTGAATTCATTTATTAGTTCTAGTAGTTTTTTGGTGGAGTCTTGAGGGTTTTTCTACCTATGGTATCATGTCATTTGCAAATAATGAAAGTTTTACTTCTTCCTTACCAAATGGGATGTCTTTTATTTCTTTTTGTTGTCTAATTGCTGTGGCTAGAAATTCCAGTACTGTGTTGAATAAAAGTGGTGAGAGTGGAGATCTTTGCCTTATTACTGATTTAGGGGAAAAGCTCTTAGTTTTTCCCCGTTGAGTGTGATGTTAGCTGTGGGTTTTTCATGTAAGACCTTTATTATGTTGAAGTATGTTCCCTTTAAACCTACTTTGTTGAGGGTTTTTATCATGAATTGCTGTTATACTTTGTTAAATGCTTTTTCTGCATCTATTGAAATGATCATATGGTTTCTATCCTTTGTCTTGTTGATGTGATGTATCACACCGATTGATCTGTGAATGTCAAACTACTTTTGCATCCTGGGAATAAATCCCATGTAATTGTGGTGAATTTTTTTTTAAACATATTGTTTGATTCAGTTTGCCAATATTTTATTAAGGATTTTTCCATTTATGTTCATTTTTGTTTTTAAGTTTTGTTTATTTGTTTTTGAGAGAGAGAAAGCAAGCAGAGGAGGGGTAGAAAGAGGGAGAGAGAGAGAATCCCAAGCAGTCTCCATGCATAGCCTGACGTGGGGCTCGATCCCCTGAACCATTAGATCATGACCTGAGCCAAAATCAAGAGTGGGACACTTAACCAATGAGCCACCCAAGCACCCCTCCATCTACCTTCTTGATGAATTACATTATTGCCCATTTTTTCTATAAATAAGTATCTTAAGCTCATTTAATAATAAGGAGTAAATGCTTTTTCAAAATCCTCACACCATCTTCAGGAAAATCAAGTAAAGGATTGAGTGGAGTGTTGAATACAGATCACTGGGACCTTCCAGACTCAGTCTCCTCTTCTTCCTGCCACTTCCTCCACTTGGGAACCAGTCCCTTCCAAGGACTCTTACCTTTTTCGACTTCACCTGACCAAAGCAGGGGCTCCCCAGGGCCCATTTGAGACCCTCAACCCAACCCTCCCTGCTTGTCATTATTGGAGGTCCATACAGGTCATCTGGGCACCTTCAATGCTTTTCCAGTGATGTCTGCCCTCCGCGTGACTCCGTTCTCCTTTCCTAGGTGACAAACGCGGCTGCTTCTCAGACTTTGTGATTCAACACCAGCATCCTCACCCCTCCCTGTTTGTGGACATTTTGCCTTTGGAGGCCTTGGGTCCACATAGGCCACCCTCCAACATGGCCACCATGGCCAGTTATTCTGAAGCACTCACATCTGAGATTTCAGGGGTGCGGCCAGGCTCCCCTGTGAGGGAAGTCTCCCTTCCTGCCGCTAGTTCCAAGCATTTGTGACCCTGCTCTCTGCTCTAACCCGGACCTCCTCAGACCCATCTCTTCCTGCTCATCTAGTAGCCCTTCACTGGCTGTGCTTGGTTGCCCGCCGTCTCTGGACTCGGTGATCAGTGACACCCTCAGTGACACCTGACTGCTCTTCCCCTGTCACCTTCCGTGTCTGCTGGGCTGGCAGACGACTTCCTCTTCCCTGTGGCAGACTGCAGAGCATTGCTGGAGAGCATCCGCAGGTGCGCCGCCCTCTCTGCAGAGACCGACCGGCTCATCTGGCTTCCCGCCGTGGCTTTACCGGCCCATTTACGGTCTCATCTATTTCCTGACTCCTCACAGTAGATCTTCAAGCCTTGCCTCCCACTTTGCAGAAATTAAGTTAGTGTAAACCTCACAGCTGCTTTTCTTTCCTGCTTTGAATCTCCCTGTCCTTGGTCCTGCCTCTTCTTCCTTCCACCTTCAGACCTGATTTCCAGTGCTCACTCCTTCCTGTTGGCAGGGCCCCTCGTGCTTCCCCCCTGTTTGTTCTCCTGCACCTCCAGGCTCTTCTCTTCCCAGATTCCCACCTCTTTCCTTTCCTTACATGCACCTGTCTTTCCTTGAAAGAAGCTTCACTTCATCCTACTGTTCTTCTTAGTGCCATTCCATTTCTCTCCTTGGTGGCCACCAACCTCCTTCCACTGTTCATCTGCCACACACCCCCCCCCACCCCGCTCCCACTCTGCCCTCTGCTTTTCCTGCATTTCCTCACCCTCCTTGGCAGTCTTTGGAAGCCACTCCCTTAGCTGCTCCCTTAACTCTCCTTGTTAATTCATTTCCAAACACTGTTTATTTATTAGTTACTCCGCGCCAGGCACTGGACTCAGCGCTGGGGATGCTTGTCTAAACAGAACACAGCCCTACCCACCAGCAAGTTCACAGTCAGTAAACATTCGGCTTTTTTTCTCCTTTAATATCCAGGATTCTTCACTAGCCAGCTTTACCTCCTAACCCTCCGCTCCTTTCCTTCCACCTTGGAAGGATTCTTCTATTCCCACCCCTAAAGGTCCTGCACACTTGCCTCTGCTTACCTCCAGGTTAGCTCTCCAGGCTGTTCCAAGCCCATGTGGTGTGATCCCGCACTTGAGAGCGAGCCGGCTGGTGCTCGAGCTCCCCACCGCAAACACGGCTCATCAAGAGGGCTTTCCCCAGGTGCTCCTCAGACTTCTGCTTTGTGCCCAGTTGGAGACACTGTGCCAAGGGCTCGGGAGTGGTTTGTAGAAGACGGACTAGGGCCCCTGTCCTTATGGCACTTGGTGATGGCAGTGGAGGAGGGGAAGAGGGGAGGAGGGTGATAGTTTGGAGCCCCTTCCTTGGAGATTCTGATATGCTCCCCTGGATGGGTGGGTGTGGTGGGGGAAGGCTTTTCTCTGTTCCATCCTGTTCTTTCTGGACACGTGCTTCCCTAGGACACCCAAGAAGCACTGTCTGACTGTCAACCTCACCTCCCACTTCGCAGAGGTTGGGCTTAACAGTGTGAACTTGACAGCTTCTTTTCTTAGCATGTCTGTCAAGGTCATGTACAACCCTCACGTGGCTTCTTAGCCTGGGGTCATAGCCCTAATCCTGATTACTTCAGATGCCTGTTGAACCTGAACTCCTTCTGGGCATTCCCAGGGCTGTGGTTTTGCTCACATTGGTCCCCCCCTTCCCCAGTCACAGTGCCAGCCCCTAACTTAATCAGACCTGGCCTTCAAGGCCGCTTCAACTTCCAGTGGCCCTGTCCTTTGGATTCCTCTAAGTGCGGTTCTCAAAGTGCAGTGCTGGGACCCTCAGGGCGTCCCTCCTACCCTTTTGGCAGTCTGTGAGATCAACTATATTTTCATAATGATCTTAAGACCTTGTTTGTCTTTTCCACTCATTCTTTCACAAGTGACCGGTGGAAGTTTTGAGAGGCTACATAACCTGTCATGATGTCAGTGCTCTGATGGCTAGTGGAATGTATGCTTGTTGATTTTTGTGTTTTCTAGAATCTTCTTAGGCCGTAGATTTAGGATATAAGTCAGTTCAGTTCAGAGGCTGCCTCAGTTTGTTCTCAGGACTTCTGCTGTGCTCCTGCTGGCTATCTTTGTGGTATCCACTGGGATTGAGGTAACCCCATTATCATCGAATAAATCTTTTTGATATCCTGAAGTTCTCCTATGTGGAAACACAGCAAGAGGTAGGTAGGCTTTGTTGTGTCATTTTACAATGTAATTTAAAAAATATTCTTGCAAATGGTTTATAAATTTTAAACTTTTATAAGACTCATGATTTTAGAATTTAATAGTATTTTATTCTAAGATTTTAAAATTTATTTATACGTTTATTCAAGGATGGATCATTAGCTTTAAAAAAGGGAGATTAGAAAGCTTGCTTTCTTAGCTCACAGCTGCACCATCCAAACCTAAAGATGCTGAAAAAGATGAAACTGAAATCTACTAAAAAAAAAAAGTGTAAATATGAAACAAAATATTTCTCAAGATTTCTCTTTTTCCTTGGCTTTATGATGTTAAAATTTTACCTTTTCGGTGCCTCTTAAAGTTGCAGCACCATTTTGAGAATAATAATGTACAGTTTAAAGAAAAGCGAACTGAATATTTTAAATGTAGATGTGATGAGTTCATTAAAAGCCAAAAATTGATCATTACAGCCTTTCAGACGCAAAACGCGAAAGCCATTGAAGTGCGGCGGGGAAGTGACTGTGCGGAGCCGCCTGGAGGCCGCCCTGCACAGCTGACGCTGCTGAATTCCTCCTGGATGGAGAGTCAGCAAAAGGAATCACAGCAGTGCCACTTTCTAATGATACGGTAGCTTGTCAAATTAAGGACTTAGCTGCAAACATGAAGGCTGAGCTAGTATCTTCTCTGCGGAATTGTACTTTTGTCTTACAGGCGGACCAATGAATAGAAGTGGCTGGACTCACCATTCTGCTTGTATTCATCCAGTAGCAGCACCAAGTAGGCCAAGATCTTTTCTTTTCTTTCTCTTTTCTCCTTTCCTTTCCTCTTCTGTTATTTTATTATAGAGAGAGAGTAGAGAGCAGGGGAGAGGGGCACAGGTACACAGAAAGAAAGAACCCCAAGCAGAATGCACACTCAGCATGGAGCCCGACACGGGGCTTGATCCCATAACCCTAGGATCAGGACCTGACCCAAAATCAAGACTCGAACCTCAACCAACTGAGCCACCCAGGAGCCCCCAAATGTTCTTTTAAGTGAACTTTTTTTTTTTTTAATGTTTGTTTATTTTTGAGAGAAAGCGAGACAGAATGCAAGTGGGAGAGGGGCAGAGAGAGAGGGAGACAGGCTCCAGGCTCTGAGCTGTCAGCACAGAGCCCGACGTGGGGCTTGAACCCACAAGCCGTGAGATCGTGACCTGAGCCGAAGTCAGACGCTCAACTGACTGAGTGACTGAACTACTCAGGGGCCCCATCTTTTATGTGAATTCTTGTGAACAAACACAGATAGCACTGAAACATTCAAAGTATTGAACAGCGTTATGCACTCTCATGGCTGATTCTGGTGCAAATGTGTTGATGTTTGCACGGACTGTCCCAAAGCAACGGTGGGGCAGCGGCCGGTATCTTAGCGGAAGTCAGAGGAGTGACGCCGGAACGTACCGGAAGTCATTGTATTTTCCACTGCCAGGTGCTAGCGGTCAAACAATGGGCAGATTCACTTGAGGCTAGCTTGGATGAAATAGTAAAAATTATTACCTTTGCTTATTAAGTCTTTACCCTGAGTCCACATCTTTTTAATATTCCGGGTGGCAAAATGGGAAGGTATGCACAAAGAACAGCTGTGGAATCAAAGTCCAACGGTTGTCGTGGGGCAAGGCACGTCTGTAACTCAGCTGCGAGCTGCACTTACTGCCTTTTCCATGAAATACAGTGTTTGTATTTGGCAGACACATTATTGAAAGCGAGCTGTCACCTCAAGGAAAGTAAGTGCAGTATTTGTTGCCAATGATAATATTTAAGCTTTTGAAAGGAAATTAGAATTCTGGATAATTCATATCAACCTCCATGAGCTTGTCCACTTGCCAATTGAGATAGAATTTACATACCATAAAATTTACCCTTTGAAAGTGTATAATTCAGTGGTTTTTATGCAACAAAATTATGCAACAATTATCTAGTTCCAGAACATTTTCATCACGCCAAAAAGATACCCTATTAGCAGTGCCCAGTGGCACTCACTCTGCACACCCCTTTCCTCCCAGCCTCTGGCAACCATTAACATACTTCCTGTCTGTATAGATTTTGCCTATTCTGGATATTTCATTTCAATGGAATTACACAATGATTGTGTGATTTTTTAAACATATTGTATGAAATATAAGAACATTTGGAAGATCTATAAGACTCGAGTGTATCAATATTTTTCAAATGACTAAAGCGTTATGTTACAAAATCATAATTGGGCAGAAAGTCCATCCAAATGTAAGGCAGATCAATGGCTCCTTTAAAAAATTTTTTTAAAATGTTTTTTATTTATTTTTGAGAGAGAGAGACAGCACAAGCAGGGGAGGGTCAGAGAGAGAGGGAGACACAGCATCTGAAGCAGCTCCAGGATCTGAGCTGTCAGCACAGAGCCCAACGGGGGCTGGAACCCACGAACTGTGAGATCATGACCTGAACCGAAGCCGGACACTTCACTGACTGAGCCACCCAGGCGCCCCCAGATCAATGGTTTCTAATGTAAAAATTGTACAAAAAGTTCGTTGATACTGTGTCAGATTTCACATTGCAACTAACCTGTAAGAAATACCACTTGTTGAGTCTTGGCATGGTATCAAAAAGAATCTACAATTATCTGAAGAGACTATTAAGACACTCCTCCACTTCTCAATTACATATTGGTAGAAGGCTGAACTTTCTTCCTGAATGTCAATGAAAGCCACATAGCACGACAGATCGAATGCAGAAGCAAATATGAGAACCCGGCTGTGTTCTATGAAGCCAGATATTGATGAAATTTACAAAACTGTAAAACAATGCCACTATTATTTTTAATTTTTAGAGAGAATGTGAGTGGAGGAGGGACAGAGAGGGAGGAAGACAGAGAATCCAAAGCCAGCTCCGTGCTGACATCAGCAAGCCTGATGCAGGGCTCCATCTCATGAATTGTGAGATCATGAGTTGAGCCGAAGTCAGATGCTCAACCAACTAAAGCCACACAGATGCCCCTGTAATGCCACTATTCCTACTAAAATATTTAGAGGGAAAATATGGTTACTTTTCATAAAAATGTGTAATTTATATTAACATAGTAGGCTTCTTATTGTTATTCCAAAATGAAGTAATATAGGCATATTTTCAAAAATGTCTCCCTTTTGATTTCTAACATGGTAAAAATCAGTAAGATATACCAAACCCCGCCCCCCCAAGGATCTTTGGGTGTTGATTTGTTTTTAGGAATGCCAGGGGGACCTGAGACCCTAGAGTTTGAGGAACAGTAAGTCCAGCACCTGTAGTCTGTATCTTTCACTTGACCAAGTAGATATCCTTAATTTTATTGAACCTCTCTGTATCTTTTACATTCTCAGTTACAGTTTCATTGAAATGGGTCATGAATCCAATTTCCCTCAGCTTTGTGATCACACTGGGACATTCAGGGCCTTGCAACAGCAGCTTCCCCTACACACAGGCTACTGGAGGGCAGGAGCTTTACATCAGCCTGCCTTGTCCATATAGAAGCCTAGTTTACATTTCCTGATTGGAAAAGAACCAGGGAAACAGAAAGACTTAGTAGTAGAATTAAAATATTACACAGTACGAGTGCTCCAAAGATAGTAATTGACCAGAATGTTGTATAATTTTTAAAAAAATGTTTTTAATTTATTTTTGAGAGACAGTGCGAGCAGGGGTGGGTCAGAGAGAGCAGGAGACACAGAATCCAAAACAGGCTCCAGGCTCTGAGCTAGCTGTAAGCACAGAGCCTGACGTGGGGCTCGAACCCACGACCTGTGAGATCATGACCTGAGCCGAAGCTGGACGCTCAACCGTCTGAGCCACCCAGGCGCCCCCAGAATGTTGTATAAAAGGAAATAATCAATGCGAGAGACAGGACAAGTATATGAAATTGACTAGAACGTTATGATCTTAAATACTGCGAGAGCGAGTCTCCAATGTCAGGGTGTTTCAGGATCAACGGGTAAGCGTTTCTAAAAGGCAGGTTTGGGGCGCCTGGGTGGCTCGGTTGGTTAAGCATCCGACTTCGGCTCAGGTCATGACCCCACAGTTGGAGAGTTCTCTTCGCTGACAGCATGGAGCCTACTTGGGATTCTTTTTCTCCCTCTCTCGTCATCCCTCCGCAAAATAAATAAATGAACATTAAAATAAATAAATATATTATAAAGAATAAATAAAAGGCAGGTTTATTGGCCTCATCCTACAAGATTCCAATTCATTAGATTTTAAGGAAACCCAGGAGTCTGCATCTGAAATAATTTTGAGGGGCGCCTGGGTGGCTCAGTTGGTTGAGCATCTCTTTATTTGGGCTCAGGTCATGATCCCAGATTGAGTCTTTCTCTCTCTCTCCCTCTGCACCTCTCCCCACTCTCTCTCTCTCTCTCTTGTGCTCTCTAAAATAATAAATAAAAATAATTTTGAATACAGGTTTTAAATTGAGAAAACATTATATGCATAAGGAAAAAAGTCATACCCACACCAGTTCCCAAACTTCCCTCCCCAGAGCTGACCACTAGTCGTGTTTTCTTACATGCCCTTCCAGAAATGTTCTATATATACATCTACAAGCCATATGAATAACCTTTATTTGGTCTGAACAAAAACATAGTTGGGAGCACATTAAACACATTTACCTTGCCTTTTTCTGTTAGCAGTATATATTGGATAAGGTATTCTAATTTTATAGATGGGTCTTTAAAAAATTTTTTTTAATGTTTTATTTATTTTTGAGAGAGAGAGAGACAGTGTGAGCAGGGGAGGGTCAGAGAGAGAGGGAGACACAGAATCCGAAGACAGGCTCTAAGCTCTGAGCTAGTTGTCAGCACAGAGCCTGACATGGGGCTTGAACCCACAAACCATGAGATCATGACCTGAGCCAAAATCAGACGCTTAACCGACTGAGCCACCCAGGCACCCTTAGATGGGTCTTTTTTTTTTTTTTAATAGTTTCCTAAATACCACACTTTATTTTACAGTTTCCTACTGATGGACACTCAAATTGTTTCCAGTCTTTTATATAACAAACAACAAATCAAAAATCTTTGTTCATTTGTAGGAAAAAAATTTAAAAATGCAATTGCTGGATTGAAAGGTATGTACATTTCAGATTTAATGGCTGGGCTTGGCGTTTCGAACGCCCACCCTACATGATTCTCTCCAGGTGGCTCTAGGACCACATCTAGAAAAAATTGTTCCAGGGGAAAGAACCAAACAGATAATCATCAGTTTTAGGACATTCCCCGCTAAAGCCAGGACAACAGAGAGTTTACACAAAAACACAATGACCGTCTTTAAAGAGGACAACATTTATTTCATCATCTGTAAATAAAAGTCTATTGGATATGCTGGGGGAACACTATAAAACATGGCGTAAATATACAATTAACCATTTATAATATTGTCAAAGAACTGAGAATAATAACGGAGCTTGAACAGGAAGTATTAATATGTTTGCTGCTTCCCTTCCTTCTGTTGTCAACACGGACATCGCCAGCAGGGTTTACTGTTTTTGTAAAATGGGAACTTCTGCTTTGGTAGAAATCACCATTCCACAAACGCAGCAAGTCAACAAACAGCTGTATAAACTGCACCTTAGCAGGTCTAACTTGGGTGTAACGGGAGCCGGTGACTGGAGAAAGAGTTCACGTTTCTGAGCACAGCCAGCAGTGCGAGCATCAAAACGCATGGGCTATAGCACCATTCAAAATACGTGACACCGCCTCTTGTTAATTTGGCGTTGTCTGAAGATGGAAGTGTTAGAAGGTCTTGTAGTCAGTTTTAAAACACACGTTTTTCCCCCTCGATCTAATTATCTGATTTTATAGTAAATATATAGAGAGATAGAGCATTGCCTCAGGATTTAAGAATACTTTTATCAAAATAGACAGCTGATTCTTAAACAGCAGCCAAAGCTGTAATGATAACAAATAGGTCGTTGTGTTGAACCAAATGGAGTGTGACATGCAATTTGTTATCTATGACAATTTACAGGCGATTCTTGAGTCATTAGAGGTAATATTGAGTGTGTATACTAACCACACTCTCCTTTCCATTAGCTGCCTTTTATTATTATTGTTATTTTGGTGGTCCCTTTGATCACACAACTCCTCCCACTAGACATTAGAGCAGGAAATAATGGAGACAAAAACAAAAAGGAAACTTGTCCCTGTGACCCCTTGTCAACAGCTCTGAAGTGTTTCGTGGAGGAAAAACCTGAAACTCTTGGTTAAAATGAAGCGTGGGGTAACATTCTGGGATTCCGGTTGCTAGCATTACCCCTGCCTCTACCAAGGATAACAGAATGGTCCGTGCTCACTTCTGATAAATTTGAACCAAGACATTGGGCACTCATGTTAAAGGACTGTTGTGTATGCGGGGAGCGAATTGTGAGTGGACATTTAAATGGTTCTAAAATATGTATAAACAAGTAAGGCAGCCAGAAATTTCAAAATCTGGGAAGAACATTCTGCATCTGAAACCTGTTTTGGCTTAGAAAAATAAGCATCTCAGATAAAGGAAAAGCATTATTTGAGTCATGGACCACAGTTATTTTGTGTATAAAATCAGTCAAGAGAACAATTTTTGTTTTTTATTTTAATTTTAATTTTTAATGTTTTTATTTATTTTTGAGAGACAGCACGAGGAGGGGAGCATCAGAGAGAGAGGGAGACACAGAATCCGACCCAGGCTCCAGGCTCTGAGCTGTCAGCACAGAGCCCGACACGGGGTTCGATCCCACGAACCGTGAGATCATGACCTGAGCTGAAGCCAGATGCTTCACCGACTGAGCCCCCCAGGTGCCACGAGAACGATTTTTAAAACCGTGTGGCTCTCAGGCAAATGAACTGTGTCCATAACCAGACTTTGGAGAAGGCGCACTGGTTAGCGCTACTCCATTGTCAGGTGCACAGACGTCTAGACTAAGGGAATTCCATTTATCGCCCTCACAATTCCATAGTCTCATATTTTGGATTAGTAACACACTTTACGAATGCTTAACTACCAACTTTATTTATCATCCAGCAATTACTTCTCTGTTTTGTTTATTGGGTGGGAGAAATTCAGAAAAAAATTTTATAAACCCCAGATCATGCTCAAAAACGAAGAGGCCGATGACATGAATAAAAGTGCTTGAATCATAGCCCTTGATTCAATGCTTGTGTGACAAATACGACTTCTCACTAAGGAAATCATGATTATTTATCTACGTTTTGTCTTAAGGTTCAGTTTACAACTAGGTAATCTTGAATTAGGATCGATGGCAGATGCTTTTCCTAGAGGAAGATTTACAAACTCTACTCCCCAGCTGCAGCATTCTTTCATAAAAATATAAAGTGTGTTTCTTTAATTGTACTAAATGTGTTACCTTTGAAGTTAGAGCCTGCCTTTGCTGTCCACTAGGAGACCAACAGCCCTGGGAACAAGTCTGAAACGTAGTTACAGTCTTGTGCTTGAAATCCATTCCTCTGTAAGCTTTCCAAAGCATTTCGTTAATTTTCACCTTACAAAGAGTAGTTGAGTTGAAAACATTTTCCCCGTTTGTTTTTAAAACTATATCTAAAACCTTAGTCCCAGGGGATGATGGGAGAGAATAGTTGTTGTAAGGGCATTTCTACCGACTCTTTAACAGGCTGTCTCTGAGGGATCGTGTCTCTAAAACATACTCAGCCTTCAATACCTCCCAGCAACGCTTCTTCCCAAACGGAAAAGCAGTGCTGCTTTCGAAGCAAGTCCCGACCATGGCATTTACAAACGACAGCGCCAGTTACCATACAAAGGGCTTCCTCACAATGTCACAGGATCCTCACCGCAACCATGTGAGGTAGGCGTCAGTACCACAAAGAAATCTTCTGGGAAGCACAACATGACACTAAACACGTGTGCCATCCATGTATTTTTTTCTGGATTGTTCGATAATTTGAATACACGGTTGAATGAGTAAAAAGAGTATTCCTACCATGTAGAGTAAGCCACATATATAGAAGGAAAAATCATATTTTTCTGTGACGTCATAGATCCAACCTGTAAAACAAAAACAATACATTCAGCGTCACGTAGCTGATAAGAGTCAAGAACACAATTACTGCTACTGTACGTATTTCTAGAAGAATTTACTCATAGGTCATGTAATGCCTCAAACGTTTCATTTAGCCATTTTGTAAAAGTTTTTTTTTTAAATGTTTATTCATTTTTGAGAGACAGAGAGAGTGAGTGAGTGGGGGAGAGGTAGAGAGAGAGGGAGACACAGAATCTGAAGCGCGTTCCAGGCTCTGAGCTGTCAGCACAGAGCCCGATGTGGGGCTCAAAACCGCACGAAATCATGATCCTAGCAGAAAGCGGACACTTCGCCGACGGAGCCACCCAGATGCCCTGCATGTAGCCATTTTTAAGCCCAGGCTACATAAGCCAGAGCCCTTGGTGCCTGGGGATGGCAGGCATTTTTCTTCAAAGCTGCCAGAGCACCTAACAAAGTACTCAAGGCACGGGATAGTAGCTGGCTGACCCTTGGGAGCACGTGACTCGCAGCTCGCGGGGTCCTCAGGCCAGCCCAAAGGGACAAGTGACAAGCAGTCGACAAGTGAACCCAATGGTTTTCTTTTTTTCACAAATATAACCACAAATCTTTTCTCAAACCTTCAGAAACCCTTCTAAAGAAGTTTCTAGTGGATATCAAAAGAGGCTGAGAAAAAGACATTTGACCTTTCATTCACTGTGGACTAATTGAGAGTAAACATCTACCCTAGAAAGAATACAATTTCCCATGTTTTATAGAATTCACATTTACAGCTATAAAACTTAATAATTACATATATAAAGAACTTGACATTGCCAAGGAGACAGCCTTCAATGCTGACTAAATTATGAGTTTTCTAAAAATCATATTTTAATATAATCTATAACGTTCATATACTCATCTTGCTAGGCACTCTGTAAAATACGATTATATTTCATGGATTCTAAGATACCATGAATTGCATCATTATTTTATGTAAAAATAAGAAAGAAATATCCTTGTCAGTTGAAAGGTGACTCAGTGTCCTGGGGCTTTGTAAACTATATTCCAATTTCAGACATGTTAAAATGTGAAGAAAAAAAAAACCCTCAGAAACTATGAAATACAACTACACTCCAGTGATTAAACATAAGAATCACTCACACGTCATGGTCCCCACGTAGCCAAGCTACGCAAGCGAAGAGGACTAACCCGATCACAAGAATTTCATTTATGGTAAAAATGTAAACCTCGAACATTTTTCAGATGCACAAGTACATCAATTAGCAAAGACATAAGGAAAATAGAAATGATTTAATGACGAAAGGTAGTATTTCGTGACCACTTTTCAAAAATATCTTTTCAAAACGAACTAGCAAACGCATGCATAAATGCGACTCAACTTTCTCCCACCCACAAATAGCTACGCAAAGGCAACTGCTAAACGTTGTCATGGGTCTAGCAGTACTTCTGACTTCCTGGCTCCTGTCTCGATTTCTTCATTTACTGTTTCTCCTGCATAATTAATGTGGCTGGGTGAGTCAAGGCAGTCATGAGGAAAAGCAAACACTTGACGGCATGAAACACTGATATATTTTAAGCACTCAAGCGGTGGGCTCGGGATATGCTTTAGAAGTTAACCAACTGGTTTGAGTTTGTCATTTGATAGAAACATACAAAAGAAGGAAATACAGGGCTCTTGAGATGTAGCTTCGTCAAATGCTGTCAGTTTTTCTTAATCTCTGATTTGAGACAAGAGGAACAAGGGATGATTGAACATGTAACCCGGAGACAGATGCAGCTTCAGGATGGAATCAGAAGGGACGCTGATGCAGACGAGCGAGCTAGACGGCACCCAGCGTGGCTCCGTGCTACCCTTACCACCTGGGTGTCACTGAGAACTGTGACGTGCAGATAACGGTGCTCTGTCTCTACAAACAGATTCTGCGACAGGACTCTCTATAAGCTACAGTTAGAGACAATCAGTAAATACAAACGAGGTTCTCCTACTCCACTCTCCCCTATGAATGGTGACCCTGTCATGTCTATTGTTAAATCTGTGCTTTCCATAGGATCAAGTGACACAGTAGAAAGAATAACCAACACTTTACCGCTGGAATGAGCTGACTTATCCCTGCTGCTGCAAATGGATCTCAGAAATAGGACCACATCTTAACTGATTGGAACTTTTATTTGTGTGTATTTCCTTTACTTTTTTGTTTGAACTGGTTGAAATAAGTTCCCAGGGCTCTGAGATGTGGCCCCTACATATCTCTCTCCCTGCAGCTCCAAGCTTAACCATGAGCACAAGCCACACTTGATTTTTTGTAGTTTCTTATTTTATTTATTTATTTATTTATTTATTTAGAGGGAGAGAGAGAGAGAGAGCATGCTCACGCATGCAAGTGGCAGAGGGGCAGAGAGAGAGAGAGAGAGGGAGAGTAAGAATCCCAAGCAGGCTCCACACTGTCAGCGCAGAGCCCAATGCAGGGCTTGAACTCATGAACTATAAGATCACGGCCTGAGCTGAAATCAAGAGTCGGACACTTAACCCACTGAGGCACCCAGGAGCCCCAACCTTTAGGATTTATTTTTAAATGACTCTGGCTCCTGCCGTTTCTCTTTGGTGCCTTCTTTTAACATTTCTGCCACTTTGAATTTAATCCATTCCTGCATCAGATGCAAAGCAGGTCAGGAGAGACAGGACTTTACCACGTGCTTTGATCCTGGGCACACAGGGACATAACTCTTCAGAGAAATGATGTTTCTGACCAGCTGCCCACCTCATTCGTCCGTCAGCATCTCTCCCTACGGGTCTGATCTCAATTCCTTGGTTTGGAGGCTGGCGTCCTTGGCAACCCTGATTCAACCATCAATTCAAATCAACAGCTTCCAAGTACAATCTGGTTCCCTATGAAATTGCATTCCCTTTTCATTGGAGTCTTTCAAATGAGGAATGATAGATGTTTTTCTTATTTATTAAATAGGCGTTCCCAGCTTTTGATGAAAAACATTTCAAACTGTTATACTTTAGGCAAATAGAGGAAGTGTGTATATACAGATTCTTATTCCAATCTGGTGGTCAAGTTTTGCTATATTTTACCTTGGAAACATCTAGAAAAGTATCTACTATTATTACATCTTTTGAATGCCCAACAATGTTAGCAATGAATTAGATCAAAAAGTTCATGTTGCTAAATGACAGGGCTGAAATGTCTGTTCAATATCTTATTGTATATTCTTCTCCTAAATGGAACTGCGTGATTGTCGAACATGCTACTAAATGGGTCCAGATTTTTTTAATGTGAATAGAAACCACTTTGGAAAATGGAAAACACATTCATTTCTGAATCCATTAAAAGAGAAAACGGTACTGTGAACAACAATTTTCCCTGTAGCAAACCCAGCTGAGTAATCATTTCTAGCCCACCTTGAATTTCTAGCTAGAATTTAATGTAGCAATCCGGTCACTCCTATTGCCAGTCACTTCTGAACTACGACACATGGAAGAATGGGCTTGCGTCCCATTGCGATGCCGGCTCCTCGGCCTGGAAAGTCAGTGTGTCGAACGCAGTGCAGTTAGCCAGTGATAATGTTCAGCGCTCCTTGGTGCATGAGTTTGGTGCAAGATGGAGAAACAAACAAAAAGAAGGCCATCCCCTCTGGTGGGTGCCTGGAGACACACAGCCGAACACTGGTTTTACAGTCCCCGGGGCAGCCTTCGGCACCCCTTCAGAGATGGCCCCTAACCATTGGTACAGCGGTTTCTACCGCCCATGGTGGATCACGTTCATCTCTAGCGGCTACTTCTAGGAAGGAACCTGGAAGCAGGCAGAGATAACACCCGGTGACCTGAGGGTTGGGTATAACTCCCTGCTTCTGGCTCTAATTCTTTCTCTTCCACTCCAGAAAGTGCCCTAGAGTGCAAATCAGTGAGAAGGACGTGACCATGGGAATGGGATAAAGAAACCACGCTGGCCGACTTTGGTGCTTTAGGTGACATTGATCGTGACTTGGTTGTGCCGCACCTCACAGCTGTGATGCTGCTGTTGGAATCTGGGGGATCGGTATAAAAATAACCCCAGCCTGACCATTAGGAGCAAAAGGTACACCCGGATCATGAAAAGAACCGTCAACGGCGGATTCCATTTCCAAATACAATATCTCTGAACAACTTTCAACTCGGGAGTAGATGGGCCACTGACAATGTCTCCATCCTTTTCATGGATACTTCAGCTTAACATCTCTGGAAGGTATCATTGGCTGTCTGGTCCAACCCCCAAACTCAATTCTTTTCTCCTTTCCTTCCTCTAGTACAGAGGCTAGGAGGCAAAATACAGTTCCCTTGAAGCTTGGACTGGCTGTGTGACACAGTTCTGGCCAATCAGATGGGAATGGAAGTCTGCTGAAACGGAGCCTTTCTTCCCACCTTCCTCCTTATCATAAAGGAAGATGTAGGGGCTGGAGCTGCAGCAGCCATTGTGTGGCCATGAGGCAATTAGCTTAAGGAAAAGGCCAGGGGGATCTTGGAGACCCTGTCCCAGTAGCATCCAGTATTTCTGAATTATAGATTTCTGATTATGTGACACAACCAAATCTCTGTTTAAGCTACCATTGGTGGAGTGTTCTTTTATAGCCAAGTGCATCCCTGAGAGAGAATTCTGCATGAGATCACTGGGCGAGTTTTGGCTTTTCAGTTCCCCATTTGGTTTGCTGCACTGCTAGTTAATCACTGTCACCTAGAAATGCTGCATCTGCATGTCTGTAGACGGGCAGAGACCGGGAGCAGCCCCACATGTAGCCGGTCTGAGTCTTGGGTCTTAAACCTTTATCAGCCAGCTGCCAGTGTTATCTGCTGTAAAGGCAAAAATCCATGATTTCTTGAATTTCAAATCCTGTGGGAAACTTAAAAATGAATGTGTTGCTACAAGCCTTCTGCCAGTGGGGTCTTAGGATAGGAGATGACTGTATGATGATCCCTAGAGAGACTGGGAAGGAAGGGGAGGGGAGGGCTTGGTCCTGCAGGCACGGGGTTCTCTGTTAAAGGAATTCCTACAGAGGATATGAGAATAAAGGGCCAGGAGGGGCCAAACAGCGGGTAGGTCTACCTGAACAAGGGAGGCTCCACCAAGTCAGTTGAAAACACTGCACGAAATCTCTGGTGGCTCTGACAGCAGCCACCGGCCCCGACCTGGCAGACCCGAGAGCCACCTGTAGATGGCGCCTCTGCGTTAATGTTTGGGCCCAGCCGCCGCCACACCACGCGGGCTCCCGCCTCCAATCTTCGGAGAGACGAGCCCGCCTCCAATCTTCGGAGAGACGGTTGACCTGGTAACCTTCGCCCAGTACCCGGCCTCTTGGGAGTTGAGTCTACCTGCCGACATGTTTTCCCACAAACAGCAGGTGCAGAGAGAGCTCCGGCTGCCATAGGACTCCTGAGTGCCTGTGATTTCTGGAACGCCCACTGCCAGAAGCAGGTTCTCCACTGAACTCAGGTGAACCCGCGTGAGACAGCTTGCCCCGGTCGCTGTCACCTGGTGGCCTCTGGTGGGCAGAATGCCCCCGACTCTCCCCAGCTGCCCACGTCCTGTCCCTGGAACCTGTGAATGTTGCCTCACGTGGCAAAAGAGAGCTGGCAGATGTGATTGAGTTAAGAGCCCTGAGATGGGGATTTTCGTGGGCGGTCCAGCAGACCTGATGCGTGCAAGTGAAAGGAGGAAGCAGGAGAGTCTGAGAAAGGTGACAATATGTTGTGTCGCTGGCTTAGAAGATGCGGGAGGGGGCTGAGAACCACAAACGCAGGCAGTCTCCAGCAGCTGTAAAGGGCAAAAAAAAAAAAAAAAAAAAAAAAGATTCCTTCCTACGGCTTCCAGGAAGAAGGCAATTCTGCTGCCACCTTGCTTTTAGCTCATTGGGATCCAATTCAGCCTCCTGACCCTACAACTATAAGGTAATAAGCCTGTATTGTTTTAAGCCCGTAAGTCGGTGGCAATTATCAGAGCAGTGGCAAGAAACTGCCACAGGGCTAGATCCAGATCCTAGGTGTGTTGTGCTGGACCTACACATGGTGTCTTAAAAATCTGGAAATGTTTTGGTAACGACACTCATCGTAATGAGCATCTCATAATGTACATATTTGTTGAGCCGCTATGATAAACACCTGAAACTAATGTAATGTTGTCAACTACACTTCAGTTGAAATAAAGCAGGGGTGTCTGGGGTGCTCAGTCAGTTAACCATTCAACTCCTGATTTCAACTCAGGTCATGATCTCATAGTTGTGAGATGGAGCCTGGTATTGGGCTCCACACTGGGCATGGAGCCTCTTTGGGATTCTTTCTCTCTTTCTCTCTCTCTCTCTCAAAAAAAAAAAAAAGTATTAAGAAAAATCTGGAAATGTTACCTAAGAACCCAAGTCCCAGTTTTTCTTTGGCCACACCACTACCACCACTAACGATGGAGGATCTGGCGAGAATTTTCCAAATTTCTTGGTGACAGCAACGAGCTGGAGGCGGGTCAAGGCTGCCTCTTCCGGAAGGGGTGGAGTTTCTGGGCTATTCCATTTCCCATTCTACTAGCCTGGCCACTTACCTTGCAGATACAGATCTAAAGTTCATCTCATTCTACTTGAAAGAATGGACATTACTTGCTGACATTCACAAATGAGAAGTTAGGGGGCCTGAACAGGAAGGAAAAGGCGCATATACACAAATGGGAACTTCTTTCTTAGACTTCAAAGCGCAAACGAGCACACAGCCTGGCTCTCTGCACGTGCTCGAGGCTCTTGGAACCCCGTATGGTTTACCTGCAAACGGTGGTCCGAGCAGCGCGGAGATGCCATTGGCACAGATGATGATGCCGTAGGCGTTGGCCAGGTGCTGGATCCCCACCAGGTCTTCAGTCACTACGGGCATTAGGGAGAAATTACCGCTAGAAAACCCTATCAGCGCGCAGATGACCGCCAGGCCGGCGTACGTGTGCATCGACGGCAGGATAAAAATGCTGAGGACGAGGGTGAAGTTGGCCATCAGGAAGACATTCCAAACGCTGATGCAAGGCAAGTCGGCCACAGCGCCCAGGACCACTTTTGCAAGTATGTGCACTATTGCTATAATTGAGGTCAGAGGGAAAAGGTCGTTTTGCTTGGATAAATTATACAAATTGACTATTTCTGGGAGGTGGATGAAAGGGATAACAAAGCTGCTGTAGGCAAACAAAGCCCAGAAAATAAAGGCGACAAACATTCGATTAGTAAAGAGTGAGGCTGCTCCAAAATAGCCCGAGTACCAGTCTCGGAAGCCCTTCTTGACTCTCCTGGTCAGCTGGCTCGCCGTCTTCAGAACCCGAAAGGCGCCCATGTTCTGTCTGCGCCCCGCCTTCTCTTGGCACGCCTCGCTGGGGAGGTCACCGAGGGTCTCCCCATGCCCGGGCCCGCCACACTTCTCCTCTGCTCCGCCCAGCTGCCCACTGGACCTCGACCCAGGGGAGTGAGCCAGGACGACCTGTGCGTCTTTCCCTCCCGGGTCGCCGCGCTCTTTTTCAGGAGAGAGGGGCCTCATGAGCGCCCCGCAAACACACAAGTTTAAGGACACGGCGCCTTGGATGAACATCGCATTCCGCCAGCCGTACTCCCGGCACAAGTACTTCAGCAAAACCGTCATGAGGAAGGTGCCAAACCCCGTCCCGGTGGTGCTGAGGCCCTGGGCAAGGGCGCGTCTCTTCTGAAAGTACCTTCCCACCATGACCACGGCGGGCAGGTAGGCCATCCCGCTTCCAAAGCCTGTGCGGGTTGGACGGGGGGAAGAGCACACAGCACAACATAAATGGTCAGCTCGAGAATTGGCAGCATTTCATTACATTAGTCTCTATGCTATTTAAAAAAAAATTTTTTTTTAATGTTTATTTATTTTTGAGACAGACAGAGAGACAGAGCGCCAGCAGGGGAGGGGCAGAGAGGGAGGGAGACACAGAATCAGAAGCAGGCTCCAGGCTCTGAGCTGTCAGCACAGAGCCTGATGTGGGGCTCGAACTCATGGACTGTGAGATCATGACCTGAACTGAAGTCGGACACATAACCAACTGAGACACCCAGGCGCCCATCTGTGCTGTGTTCTTACACAAAGAAATAATAATGTTTATAACAGAGAAGCTCAGTGGGTAAGCCCAGAGCGGGTCATCCATGGAAGTGTCTAGTCCCTCATTTCCCTAGAAGGCTTTGCAGCACAGCTTACCCCAATAATGGGCCGGCATGCTCACATCAGAATATCAGAGCGAATGCATGCATGAAAGGATGGATGAGTTAGCGAATAAATGGATGCTGAGGGCCCTGCTGTCAGCGCTAATTGCACTAAGTACCTGGGAAAGTATTTATGTACAAGTGGATGAAGAGCAATCGCAGGCAATTTGCAGAAGCCTCAGAAACGGGTCCTCTTGTTCCCAAATTAATAGGAAGAATAAAAGGAATGTCCCCATAAATACACCCAGAGACTGGACGTCAAAACCACGTGATACTTACTTTTACTGCTATTTCTTAGTAAACTGGAACAGTTTGGGTTTCCACTGACCAAATTAAAATGCGGGTGGGGGAGCCTGTGGCTGTTGGGGGCAGGGGGAGAGGAGAACTAGCCGTGCTTTCTGCTCGATCTTGCTGAGAACCCAAAACTGCTCTAAACAATGAAATCGATTTTAAAAAATGAAATGAAATGAAACAATGCTGGCCGGGAAGTTGTGGTTTGCATTCTTAACTTCTAGGTATAGACAGAGGGGAACCATAAGACCCAGTTCAGTGACCGTGGGGCGCCATAATGCTTAAGGCCTCCTGATATGAAAATGGCAAAAATGGCGGCATGGTGTATGAAAGAGACTTTGGCTGATGTCGCTCCCCAGAGCCGAAGCCTCCTTAGTTCATCACCATTTAATAGTTTCCAAATTACCTGAACTTAAAAGAAGACCAGAGCAGACATATATGAAAGTACAATACTAATTACCATTAACTGAGCGCCAACGATGGGCCAGTTGCCTTATAGGCTTTATTTGATTTGGTTTTCACAATAACCCCAAATTAGCTGTGGTTATGCACCCCCCACCTGGCCTTTTTCTTTTGAGAAAGAAAGAATGTGAGCAGGGGAGGAGCAGAGAGAGAGAGGGAGAATCCCAAGCAGGCTTCACACTGTCAGTGCGGAGCCCAATGAGGGGCTCAAACTCATGAAACTAGGAGGTGATGACCTGAGCCGAAATCATGAGTTGGATGCTTAACCGACTGAGCCACCCAGATGCCCCATGCTCTTTTTTTTTTTTTTTTTTTGAACCTCATGAAGAGTTAAGTTACTTTCCCAAGACTCTGCTGCAGGTAACTGGGGAATCTGGGGTGGAACT
The DNA here is from genome assembly GCA_004023785.1 of Mungos mungo. NCBI lineage: Eukaryota > Metazoa > Chordata > Mammalia > Carnivora > Herpestidae > Mungos > Mungos mungo. Next base: position 40,978 of record PISW01004785.1, on the reverse strand, counting down.
CAGACCCAACTGCAGAGCCTGGTCCTTTTCCACTGCCCGAACTGCCTCTCGCCCTGAACTGCTCACCTCCATCCTCCCCACCAGCTGCGAGCAGGGAAGATTTTGAAGAGGATTTTGCTTCAGCTGAGTTTCTTTATATATATGTTTATTTTAGAGAGAGAGAACACGAACCAGGGAGAGGGGCAGAGGGAGAGAATCTTAAGCAAACTCCATGCTCAGGCAGAGCCTGAGCGGGGCTCAATCCCACAACCCTGGGATCATGACCTGAGCCCAAATCTAGAGTCAGATGTGCGGCACCTGGGTGGCTCAGTCAGGTAAGTGTCTGGCTTCTGGCTTGAGCTTAGGTCAGGATCTCACGGTTTGTGGGTTCGAGCCCCACATCGGGCTGTGTGCTGACAGCTAGCTCAGAGCCTGGAGCCTGCTTCTGATTCTGGGTCACCCTCTCTAGAATTTCTAATTGTCTCCCCTGCTCGTGCTGTCTCTCTCTGTCTCTCAAAAATTTAAAAACAAAAAAAAAGAGTCAGATGCTCAACCGACTGAGCCACCCGGGCTCCCCAGCTTTAGCCTGAGTTTCTCAGGCCTCAAGAAGCAACGTGCCCCTTTATTTACCTGAGAGCAGTGATATTTACAGCAAGTGTCAGAAGTCCATGATCCTCAACAGTCTTCAGGTGGATAACTTGTTTTAAAAACTATCAAGCTGGGACGCCAGGGTGGCCTAGTTGGCTCTTGAGTTTGGCTCAGGTCCTGATCTCACGGTTCGTGGGATAGAGCTCCATGTCTGGCTCTGTGCTGCTGCCATGGAGCGTGCTTGGGACTTTCTCTCTCCCTCTCTCTCTGCCCCTCCCCTGCTCATGCTCTCTCTTCCTCTCTCTTTCTCAAAAATAAATAAATAAACTTTTAAAAAATGAACAATTAAGCTAGCTTCCAAGTGATTCCCGGCAGAAGTGGGAGCAGGTCCCCAAGCCCCTCGCAAGCCTCGTTGAGGGTAATAATAATTTGCATTATGTGAGAAACGAGCAGGCAAAAGATGGCTATCCTTAATTTTGAACTAAACTCTAGATTAATCTTTATGATGTTTAAGTCCACAAAAAACCCAGAATCTGTCATATCCTAGTGTTCAAAGGGGCAGAGAAAAATATTCAATAGTCCTAAACCATACTTCCTCCTCCCTCTGATTGTAAAGCAAATCCTGCCTATATCATTTCGTGTGCAAATATTTTAGTATAAATCTCTAAACAGAAGAATTCTTTAACCAGCCTAATCTGAAAAAACTTAAGAATTTCTTTTTTAAAACAATTTTTGTTAACGTTTGTTTATATTCAAGAAGAGACGGAATGTGAGTGGGGGAGGGGCAGAGAGAGGGAGACACAGAATCTGAAGCAGCTGCAGGCTCTGAGCTGTCAGCACAGCACCCGATGTGGGGCTCAAACACACAAACTGTGAGATCATGACCTGAGCCAACATCGGATGCTTAACCAACTGAGCCACCAGATGCCCCCAAAATTAAGACTTTCTTGATGTCATGACATGTCTAGAAAGTGTTAGAATTTCTAATTGTCTCATAAATGACTATATTTTCTTTAAAAACGTGTTTAATCAGGACCCAGATATGGCCCACACAGTGCTATTTGTTGGTATGAATTTTAAACCTCTTGAAATTTCTGGGTTTTTTTTTTGAAATTTATTTGTTGAGAAAACTGGGTCATTTGCCCTGTGAAATCTGTCATAGTCTGGATTTTGCTGAGAGCACAAAGGAAGTTTAATTTTTTAAAAAATTGGATTTGTTACTGACAATAGCGAGCATCCTAAATCTAATGTGGTTATGGATTTCTAAACGACAGTAGAATCAGATGATTAATAGGAAGAGAATCAAAGTACCTAAGCATAAGCACTAATTCTGACTCAAAGCGTGTAATATAGACAATCTCATGCATGAGGGGAAAAAAATCCAGCCCCAACGTTACAAGTATCTACTTCCCTGTTACACTGTCCATTGCCTTAACAGCTTCCTCCCCTTTGCTGGCTTTACTGTCAGTAATGGGCAGAGTTATTCCATGAGCTTACAGGACAGGCCTTGGGGATATGCAGCTCAAGCCCAGGGATAAGCAAGGCCTTGCTAACGTTCGGCCCGGGGCAGGGCCCTGGAATAATTCTCCGCCACACTCAGGTCCAGAGGAGGGGCCACAGCCCTACCAACAGGGTGGAGGAGATGGGCCCAGAAGGGGTGAGAGAATCCTGAGGTCCTGGGTCAGTGTGGGCGGGGGAACAGGCGTCCTAACCTGAAGGCATGTGTCCAGACTCCGCTGGCTCAGTACAGTTGCTCAGACAGACATTATTTTTCTGCTTAATAGCAGGATATTCCTACGCGGTTTTAATTATTTAGGTGTTCAAAAACAGAAAGAGATACAAACAAATGTTTCACATACTTTTTGGAATGAAGAAGGATATCAATAAAGTACTTTTCAAATGTAGATTGTAATGACAGCCTGGAGTTTTGCATATATAAGCTAACTGACTTAGCAGGATTTTCCAGTTAAATATAGTTAGACGTATATTTGTGGGGGAGGGGGATACATTTCTTTTCAGAGACTTCGGGTTTTTCCTGTATGAAAAGTAGGAGCCAGAGAGTGTCTCAAGATAGTTTCCTTTCACTAGCCTCTGACTTCCCCCCTACTTCTTTATATTATTTTATTTTTTAATGTTTTTTTATTTAATTTTGAGAGACATGCCACTTCATAAGGATATTGATTATTATTACTTTTTTTTTTATTTTGGAGAGACAGAGACAGTGTGAGCAGGGGAGGGTCAGAGAGAGAGGGAGATACAGAATCTGAAGCAGGCTCTGGGCTCTGAGCTAGCTGTCAGCACAGAGCCTGACACCAGGCTTGAACTCACTGACGGCGAGATCATGACCTGAGCCCAAGCTGGACGCTTAACCGACTGAGCCACCCAGGCACCCCTCCCCCCTACTTCTTTAGCCCCGGAAATATTTGTTGTAAGTAAGTGAAGGAATGAATAAATGAATGAATGTGGAAACAATATTATTGGAAGGTCAGAAACAATTAACTGCCAGAAATAAAGTTCATTTAAACAAATGATCTAATCATAGAACTCTCTGAATGATGAGAATGAACCACAAATCCCAGTTTTTAGGTCAAGTCAGGAGTGCCTGGGTGGCTCAGTCGGATAAGCATCCGACTTCAGCTCAGGTCACAATCTCGCAGTTCGTGGGTTCAAGCCCCGCGTTGGGCTCTGTGCTGACAGCTCAGAGCCTGGAGCCTGCTTCCGATTCTGTGTCTCCCTTTCTCTCTGCCTCTCCTCTGCTCATGCTCTGTCTCTCTCTGTCTCTCAAAACTGAATAAATGTTTTAAAAAATTTTAAAAAAAAGGATTAAGTCATAGTCTGTATAATCAAACTCCACCACATCAAGTTACAGGGGGGCCCACATGTCTGCCCAGAGACCCCAGCCGTGGCTCCTTGGTCTGAGCATGAGTTTTCTTTCCTTACCTATAGTATCAGAATCCCAGTGCTGGCTCTATTCATTGGACCGTTTGGGGGAAAGTTGCTAAACTACTCAGGGGAAACATCTTACGTTTTCTTTCAGAACTGTTACCAAGTCCTTCAGATCAGTGGTTTTCAATCTAGGATTCGAAGGACGCAGAAATGCTTTATGTGGATGGATGGAACTTACAGAGAAGCAGCCGGCCAACTATTCGGAGGGTACGTTTTGGTGTTCAGGCACTTAAGCTTACGCCGTAATAAAAACGTTGCCTTCTATATAACAATCACACAGGAGCTGACACTAGCTGAGGACAAGGACTCTACTGTGCGGCAAGCACGGCGCTGAGCGCTGTATACACACCATCTCCACCATCTCAACAACCCTGTAAACCCAGCGCTCTCACGATCCCCGGTAGCAGATAAGCAAACTGAGGCATAAGCAGGTTAAGTAATTTGCCCAAAGTCACACAGATAAGAAGTGTGTGGGGGGGGGGGAGCAAGACTTCCAAATTCTAACGTGTGACTCTTCTTCCAACACGGCGGTCAACATGTCATTTATTAGGACGGAAGCTCTCCACTCAAAAAGCCAAGTCAGGCTGGGTCTGGTTCCCTGCAATACGACTGTACAAGTAAGGAACCACCTCTTACCTGGGTGAATTCTGCCACCTGTTGATCCAGGAAATTACCGCGGGGGATGTATTTTGCAGAATGGACATGCGAACCACCGTTCCTGGTAGCCAATTCTTACCTATTCACGGGGCAGGCCCCCCCCCCCCCGCTCTGGCTTAGCTTCTTGGAGTCTCCACATATATGTGGACTTGGTTGCTATTTCATTCATTTGAATGGGGCTGAAGGAGAAAATAATTATTCAACGATTCACGCTGCCCTCTGCAGTTATTAAATGAGGGTATGTTATTAATTCACTCAATATTTGGTCTGTTCACCTCTGTGAATTATTTTGAATTGTATTATTACCTTCCTTTTCCTATTCCTCATAAGAAAGAAGACTAGCACTTAGAACAAATCATGGGAAATTTAATGGGATTCTAATGGGAAGGCCAAGTACACTCGTTAGGCTGTTTCCCCGCTCTTAAGGCATATTTAATATCTCATATTAAAGAGCGTTTCCTGGAGTATACCGTGGGGTGAGGTGGAAGAGACAAGGACAACACATTTTAATGGGTCTCTTTTATCCACAATTAGTCATTGCCAAAATGCCGAACAAATTTAAAATCAAGTTAAAAAAAAAACTCACTATGCTTACCAGCTGTCACTCCAAAGGTAATAAAGAGGTAGTGCACGTTTGCCGCATAGGAACTCAGCACCCAGCCGAGCGAGTTCAGCAGCCCTCCGATTATTGCCGTCTGGCGACACCCACAAGTGTTAATGAACAAGCCAATGAAGGGTCCTGTCGTGGAACATTGAAAAGGGAATTGACTGATGGTGATTTACGCTCATGCTTTCTTAGCAAATCCTCACATAAGACAAAGAATACATCACTACTAGGGCTATTAAATACAAAGAACCACGACCCCCATTGGTTTATAGGCAAAAAGCTTTTGGCCCGCACAGGTGGGTTTCGGTAACTACATTGGACCATGAAACCCAGGTTCTAGGTTTTCAAGGACGGCAGACCTGAAATAAATAGATGAATAAGTTAGTTCATTCTCTGGTCTGCAACAGAGGTAGGTCCTAAACTAGGGGTCTCCGGGCTCATTCGGCCTGTGGATGCAGTTTTAAAATCCAGAACGTGTTTTAGGGATGCATGGGTGGCTCAGTCCATTAAGCCTCCAGCTCTTGATTTTGGCTCAGGTCATGATCTCACAGTTTGTAAGTTCGAGTCCCAAGTCAGACTCTGTGCTGACACTCTGCTTGGGATCCTGTCTCCCTCTTTCTGCCCCTCCCCTGCTTGCTCTCTCTCTTTCTCAAAATAGAAAAATAAAATAAACTTTGAAACTCCAGAACATAGTTTAAAAGGTGTTTTGAATCTGTTGCCAACATTCAGAAATTAAGAGCGTTCCCAACAAATTCAATAGCAACACAGACTCCAGTAACTTCCCACACAGCCAGCACGGCTGGAGCTGGGCCGGGGCTCCAGGGGACACACTCCGGCTTTGCCGCTGTCACCACCCTTCCTGGCAGTCCTGTGGCCTCCTACCCTCATTTACATTCCCTGTTATCTGAGGTTTTGACCCCAGACCTAAGGAGGGTACGGGAAGGGGCTCCCCGGCCTCCGGTGCTGCCAGCAAAAAGCTGAGAACCTGTTTTCATGAGGCCCCAAATGCAAACAAACCACAATGAATAGAACTTCTCATTGCTTCATCTGTACTTCAGCCCCTGGCGACTCTCAGTCCCAGACCGGCCCCAACAGGCTATGCATTTATGACACCGTGTGGAAGATTCAGGAAGACGCTGCTCCCAGCAATACGGTATCGAGCGACCCGCATCCTGACTGCTTACTTTCCTATAATGCTTCGTGTTTTCTTCTGATTTTGTGGTACCTGCTGATGTCACAGAAGCTTAATGCTTGCCTTGTGATCGGTGATTCCTTGTCCAAAAAGCAATCCATATTTTAGCTCTGTAGCGTAAGACTGTGCTTGATAAGATGGCCCATTTTGAACATCATCTTATTTCCGATCATTATGACTTTTACAGTAATGAAAACCTATATTCTGGTGGAAATATCTCAGGGTAAAAATTTGTTAAACTGGGAGCACCCAGGTGGCTCAGTCGGTTAAGTGTCTGACTTCAGTTCAGGTCGTGATCTCACAGCTCGTGAGTTTGAGCCCTGCATTGGGCTCTGTGCTGACAGCTGGGAGCCTGGAGCCTGCTTTGGATTCTGGGTCTCCCTCTCTCTCTGCCCCTCTCCCACTCATGTTCTGTTTCTTTCTCTCTTTCTATCTCTCAAAAATAAATAAACATTGAAAAAAATGTTTTAAAATTTGTTATACTCTAAGGAGCTTCTCCTTTTAGTCCAAACCAAAATAAAACTTTCCTTGAACTTCTAACTATATTCAGGTACATATTTGGATGCCCAGTTTGCTAATGAATTTTTTTTGTTTAATGATTTTGAGAGGGCCTAATCCTAAAAATGATGATGGTAATGATTTATTAATTTAGATAACCCTGGCACATTACAGAAAATAATCCAGTAAATAAGTCTCTTAGAACAGACTTAATGTAGTACGTATGTGTTATATAAATATACTATTATATATTATAAAATTACCACATGATATGAATAATATATAAACTAAACATACTGACATAAACATCTGAGGGAATTATTGGAGGCAATAATTCTGAAATTCAGAAGCCATAAGCTGAAGATGTGTCTTTGATTTCTTCATGGATATTTTTGTTTTTCTAAACCCACATCCATTTCAGCACTCAAATCTCGGATGAGTGGGTAAAAAAGAGAGAAAAAAACTCGATTCATTGGTCTGCAGTTAATAGGCCTTTTAAGCTATTAAAAGCATGTTCAGGGGGCACCTGGGTAACTCAATTGGTTAAGTGACTTCAGCTCAGGGCATGATCTTGTGGTTCGTGAGTTCAAGCCCCACAGTGGGCTCTGTGCTGACAGCTCACAGCCTGGAGCCTGCTTTGGATTCTGTGTCTCCCTCTCTCTCTGTCCTCCCGCACTGTTGCTCTCTCTCCTTCTCTCTCAAAACTAAATAAACATTTAAAAGAAAAAAAAATTTTTAAGTATGTTCAGGAGTTCAGAAGCGTGATCATATTTTCCATGTAACAAACAGAGTTCCCAGAAGCAAGTTTGTCCGTGATACTGCACGTTTATGGGACATGCATTGAGAAGGCATTTGGGGGAAAAGAGGGCGTGGAATTCCCAAGTAAGAGCAGACCGTCGCGTCCGAAGGAATGTTCTATATCAAAAAGATAGGATCAATTGCTTTACTGATAAGCACATTAAGTTGATAACACGGTCTGGCTCTTCAGTTCATCTCTCGAGTGCTGGAGTTTAGTCATTTACAACTCGCAGCTGGGCAAAGTCAGCTCGGCAATGCTGTGACTCCCGCATGGTCACAAAACACAGACAAGTCAAGAAAAAAAACCCAGGAAGTCGGACACAAGTTTTCTGATTCCATTCCCTTTTCTTCTTTTTTTTTTTTAGGCTTTTTTTTAAATTTTTTAATTTTTTTAATTTTTTTTAATGTTTTATTTATTTTGGATACAGACAGAGACAGAGCATGAGGGGGGAAGGGACAGAGAGAACGAGACACAGAACCAGAAGCAGGCTCCAGGCTCTGAGCTAGTTGTCAGCACAGAGCCTGATGCGGGGCTCGAACCCACGAACGTGAGATCTGACCTGAGCCGAAGTCGGAGGCTTAACCGACTGAGCCACCCAGGCGCCCCCCCTTTTCTTCTTTTTTTAATCTTTATTTATTTGAGAGAGAGACAGACAGAGTGTGAGTGAGGGAGGAGTAGAGAGAGGGAGACACAGAATCCAAAGCAGACTCCAGGCTCTGACCTGTCAGCACAGAGCTGGACATGGGGCTCGAACTCACAGACCATGAGCTCATGACCTGAGCTGAAGTTGTGGGCTTAACTGACCGAGCCACCCAGGTGCCCCATGATTCCGTTCCATTTTCTAATCATTGCTGATGGTCAGCTGGAATCTCCAAGATCAAATGACCATTTCACCAGAATGAAAAGAACTCCCTACACAGTCTTTTGTGGAGAAATCCAGTGTTCTGGGAATTTCAGACTATCAGACTTTCTCCTCTTCAGAAGGAATCTGATTTTGGCCCATTTCTCACATAATAAAGCCGCAGGGAACACCCTGAGGCAGTCATAATTTCTCGCCTGTCTCTGCATCTCATAGGCTGGAAAAAGCTCAGGTGAGGAGAGAACCAATCTGAGGTGACCTTGGCATACAATCATAGATGAAAGTAGGTAGTTCATTGAACTCCGGCCTCTTGGGGTAACCCCTGCCTGCAATAAGGTGTGCAGAGCTTCTAAATCAATGGCTCTCTGCCTTGGCTGAGCACTGGTGGCACTTAAGAGTTTTAAAAAGCCCTGATGCTTGGGTCCCATCCCAGGAGGTTATGATTTAATGGTCTAGGTGCAGCGTAAGCGGCAGGGATTCTAAAACTCCCACGTCGCTCTGCTGTGCGTTCAGGACCGACAACTACTGCTCTAAATCTACTCAGGAAGTAAGTAATGTTTTGCAGCCAGTGGATTCCCCTAACAACGTGGCCCCACCGAGAATTATCCCAAGGACTATGTCCCTAAGGCTGCTGTTGATAACGACTGAGGTGATTACATTTTGCTAAAAGTTGGGACCTTCAGCAGGAAACTGGCAAAGTCCATTCTTGCAAAGAATGGAATTATTGAATTTCCCATGTGCAAGCTACGGCCCAAGGGAGGGATGGCTTTCAACTCTGTAATGTAATTCATGGATTTTTAAAAGTTTATTTATTTATTTTGAGAGAGAGAGCGAGAGAGAGCAGGGGAAGGACAGAGTGAGAGGGAAAGAGAGAGTATCCCAAGCAGGCTCTGTGCTGACACGGGGCTGGAACCCACAAGCCACGAGATCATGACCTGAGCCGAAGCCGGAGGCTCCACCGACTGAGACACCCAGGCGCCCCCTTATGTAATTTTACAATAAGATTAGTGTTAATTCCCTTTGATAAACACGCCTACTCCACTCACGTCTTGAGAAATAACACTTTGTCCTTGTTTTCCGTCATTAGCACTACCACGATTATTAATGTTGTTTGTATTATCCGTTAACATTGATTGAATGCCAGCCAAGATCAACCAATCTCTGAGTCGGATTCAAGCAATTAATTACCAAAGTGGAGATTCCTGAAAAGGCAGGGTTCCATCAAACACACAGATGCCTGTGTTACCCAAACTCCCACAGAACCAGAACAAGATTTGAGGCCATTTATGTTTCCAGTATAAAATATATTGTGAATACTTAAAATTAAAGAGAAATCTGAGGGGCACCTGGGTGGCTCTGTCAGTTAAGCATCCAACTTCAGCTCAGGTCATGACCTCACACTTTCTGAGTTCAAGCCCGGTGTCGGGCTCTGTGCTGACAGCTCAGAGCCTGGAGCCTGCTTCGGATTCTGTGGCTCCCTCTCTCTCTGCCCCTCCCTGACTTGTGCTCTGTCTCTCTCTGTTTCTCAGAAATAAATGAACAATAAAAAATAAATGTAAATTTGATATAAAAGTATGGCTTTGACTTTCAAGAGATAATGCAAGGGAAAGCACCTGATATAAGAGATGCCTATTAAATACTGGTGGGCAGTAAAAATTGTTTAGTTCCCAGAAGGAAACACACAGCCATAGTAACACGTTGTATTTATGGTAACGGTCTAGCTCCATGCCTCCAACTGCACAAGGATTGCTTTCACAGATTGGTGTGTGATCAGGCTTAACTAGAAAATTAAACAGTATTGTTGTTCCTTCCTGTTAGCTGGATCAGAAACTTTTCTAAAAGCAGTTTAATAGATTTTTCAACAGCATAGGATCAATATCTCAAATTAAATCATTGGAACTCTGAAATAAGATTGTTGCTTGACTTTTATGGTGTTTTCTCTAAATTTTTTTTACAAATATTTCTAAGTATTAAAGCATTAAAGTAGTTAAGTATCATTACATCGGTAATGATGTATAATGAATTATAGCAGTCAAGAAAATAGTATGGGGTGGGGCGTCTGTGTGGCTCAGTCAGTTACGCGTCCGACTTCAGCTCAGGTCGTGATCTCACGGTTTGTGAGTTCGAGTCCCGTGTCGGGCTCTGTGCGGACAGCTAGCTCAGAGCCTGGGGCCTGTCTTCAGATTCTTTGTCTCCCTCTCTCTCTGACCCTCCCCTGCTCACACTCTCTCACTCTCTCTCTCAAAAATAAGTAAAACATTAAAAAGAATTTAAGAAAACAGTATGGGGCAAAAGATAGTTTTTTAAATGATCAGTTTTTGAGACACTCCAACTTTTTATAATATTCAAATAGCAATATCAAACAAAAGGATAAATGCTGTGTGATTCCACTTCTATGAGACACTTTCTGTCACAGAGACAGAAAGCAGAGAGGTCGTGGGAACGGGGAGTTACTGTCGCACAGCTGCAGAGTTTCAGTTTCGGTTGATGAAGAGGTTCTAGGGATGGACGGTGGTGACGAACGTACTCGATGGCAATGAACTGTATACCTAAAAGTGGTTAAACAACATTTTTAAAAGTTTATTTACTTATTTTGAAGCAGGGGTGGTGAGAAGCAGAGAGAGAGGAAGTGAGGGAATCCCAAGCAGGCTTCTCCCGATCAGTGCAGAGCCTGATGCAGGGCTGCATCTCATGAACTGAGAGATCATGACCTGAGCTGAGATCAAGTCAGACGCTTAACCAACTGAGCCACCCAGGCGCCCCTACCTAGACGTGGTTAAAGTGGTAAATTTGATGCTCTATATATTTTGCCACCATAAAAAAATAGTGCCATTATTAACATCTAGTATCTCATGTTTCAACAGTATAAAAACAGACAGTGGAAAATCGTCACTTTACAATGATTCAGTGTCACAGGAGTTGACACGCGAACATACCCACAATCAAGGTGATGCCCATGCTGAGTGAGCTGACCCACGCGGTCAGGCCGCGGCTCTGATGGAATTCTTCAAGCCATTCCACGTTGAGGACTCCCAGGGCCATCTGGGAGCCCATGACAAGGATGTGCACAAAGAAGGAGGCAAGAACCACCATCCACGCCCAGCCACTGTCAATGTTTGGCTGGGGCTTAAGCGTCTTCTTATCTTTGGGGTCATCTTCAAAATCATACCCAATATCTTCATGACTTGTATACATTTTCCAAGATTTTCTGAAAGACACACAACAAAAAATTGCCTTGTGCGTCAAGCCAAAAGTATCTTTATCTTCTTTGGACAACCTCTACTTCTCCTTTTGTAATCGGCATGGCTTCGTCATCATCAACCTTCAGATTCAATTTGTCATTGTGCAGATTTGGGACCGCTCCTTACTATTTTACTGCCAAGCACTTCTGTGGAACCTGTTTCATCTTTACAGTCATCCTATAGATAAGTATTATTGTCCGTATTTTAAAGAAATGGAAATAGACTCAGAGAAGTGAAATGTCTTTCCCAAGTTCTCATGGCCAGTAAGTGTGGCTCCACAGGAACCTAGGAATCAAACCCGGCCATTCCTGACCCTAAAGCACATGCCTGGTGTCAGCTGTTGAGATGGATACTGACAGGTGACAACAAAGATGTCACAGAAGGAAGATAGCTGGCCTCAGACAGCGTCTCAGGGTAGTGTTGCCTTGGTAGGGGCGTTAGCAGAGCATCTGGTTCACATTTTCTGCGTCCATATGTTCAGTACCACCAGAGTGGATTAGCCTCCGAAGACCAATTCATGTGAAGCCAACCCAGGAAAAGATTGGTAAACTAGAGGGCCAATTTATTATTTTTACAATGGGAGATATAGCTTTCTAGTAAAGCTGATACCCAGGTCTGATACACAGGACACATGCTTTTCCCCATTCCACCTGCCCCTGTTCCAGCGTTTCCCTGGGAAACTAGAAAGCTGATTGAAAAACAGGAAATCAGACTAAAAGAATTTGAATACTACAGGGAGGGACAGGTTACCAGTGAGCTTACCGGGGAGCCAGAGGCTAGATCGTGCCCGTGTACCAAATAAGAAGCTTAGCCTCTCCTGGATACAACAAACACGTAAGGGCTGAGTTTGTACAGGAAAGAGACATGATGACTCGTGCTCTGCATAGACCCATCTCAAGATGTTCAGGAAAGAGGCTTGGGGCTGGATGGAGCTGGAGGGGGGCAGTGATGCCGGGTCCGGCGAGGACTCTGGTTTCATTTTTGTTTTTTTGGATGATCATTAATGGCATGTGTAAGAACTGAGGGTAGAGAGTAAAAGGAGGACAGACAGAGACAGTAATCGTGGAGGCGGTGGGGCAGGAGGGCTGGTCTTGGTCAGGAGGAGCAGCCTATCCCCTGAGATTGGAAGAAGCAGAGGGTGGGTGCAGATGATATGCCAAGGAGCGGGATGAGAAGTAACACCTGATGGTCTAATTCTTGGGGGAAGTAGAAAGTTAGGTCACCGGCCGACAATGAAGAGGATGGTGGTTATGAGGGGGCATCAACGTTCAGGAGAATGGAAGAGACTGGCTGTCTAAAAGTGGCAATGGCCGAAGATGGAGCTGAGCCCTGCAGGGCACCGGCGCAGAGTCACAGGCGTGCAGCACCAGGGACAGAGCGTCGGAAGTACCACCCCGGAAGCAGGCAATTAGAGCATCATCGGGCATCATCAGGGGAGAACTTTAAAACAACAAACCACTAAAAGTTGGTCTGTTTTTTATGATCACTGTGTGCTGGCAAATCTGGACGACATCACTGATAAAATACTCTTCCCCTCTAAGATCTTTTGCTGGTCAAAGTTTCAAACAATTACGTTTGCATTTCCTATCTATAAGCTTCAAATCAGCACAGCGCTGTTATTTATCCTTTCGTAAACACTGTATTGTTCATGGGAGTTATTTCAGAGGATCCCTAGTTACGCAGTTGGCCCTGATACCCAGGTGGCCCCAGCCGCGCACGTCTGCTTTGAGAGTAAGTTCCTAGGAGTTCAGACTTGTTGGGTCTCTCTGTGGCTCAGTGAAGGTCTGCAGCCACTGTGATGCCGCGTGTCACCATCTTCAGCGGCATGTTCGAGATGAACTGACAGCACAGTTATCATAGAGATGAAGAACTGGAACTTGAGTTCTTTACTTCTGTCACTCTATATGCCTAGTTGGGAGATTTTATGTTGTTTCAAATGTAAAATAGCAAGTACGTGAGTGCAAAATGAAAACCTTTGGTTTGGAAAGTGAAATTTGCAGTCAATACCTGAAATGTCTTACTCAATTTAAATAATGTCTTTGAAATAGACATCGATTCCCATAAACAGCAGAGAAATAGAACTAGTAATCAAAAATCTCCCCCAAAACACGAGTCCAGGGCCAGATGGCTTTCCAGGGGAACTCTACCAAAATTTTAAAGAATTAACACCTATTCTTTTCAGGCTATTCAAAAAAATAGAAATAGAAAGAAAACTTCCAAACTCATTCTATGAAGCCAGCATTACATTGATTCCAAAACCAGACAAATACCCCACTAACAAGGAGAACTACAGACCAATTTCCCTAATGAACAGGGATGCAAAAATCTTCAACAAGATACTAGCCAACTAGATCCAATAATACATTAAAAAATATTATTCACCATGACCAAGTGGGATTTATACCTGGGATGCAGCGCTGGTTCAATATCTGCAAAGCAATCAATGTGATTCATCATATCAATAAAAGAAAGGATAAGAACCACATGATCCCCTCAGCAGATGCAGAGAAAGCATTTGACCAGAAAAAGCATTCTTTCTTGATAAAAACCCTCAAGCAAGTAGGGATAGAAGGATCATACCTCAAGATCATAAAGGCCACATATGAAAGACCCATCACTAATATCATGCTTAATGGGAAAAGACTGAGAGCGTTCCCCCTAAGGTCAGGAACATGACAGGGATGTCCACTCTCTCCACTGTTATTTAACATGATATTGGAAGTCTTAGTCTCAGCAATCAGACAACACAAGGGAATAAAAGGCATCCAAATAAGCCAGTAGGAAGTCAAACTTTCACTCTTTGCAGATGACATGATACTCTATATGGAAAACCCAAAAAAGTTCCCCCCAAAACTTCTAGAACTGATCCATGAATTCAGCGAAGTCACAGGGTATAAAATCAATGCACAGAAATCAGTTGCATTCTTATGCATCAATAATAAAGCAACAGAAAGAGAAATCAAGGAATCTATCACATTGACAATTGCACCAAAAACCATAAAATACCTAGGAATAAACCTAACCAAAGAGGTGAAAAATCTATACAGTGAAAACTATAGACAGCTCATGAAAGAAATTGAAGAAGACCATGCTCTTAAATTGGAAGAACAAACTTTGTTAAAATGTCAATACTACCCAAAGCAATCTATATATTCAATGCAATACCCATCAAAATAACGCCAACATTCTTCACAGAGTTAGAACAGATAATTCTAAAATTTGCATGGCACCAGAAAAGATGCCAAATAGCCAAAGCTTTTTTGAAAAAGAAAACCAAAGCTTGAGGCATCACAATCCCAGGTTTCAAGATGTATTACAAAGCTGTAATAATCAAAACAGTATGGTACTGGAACAAAAGCAGGCACTCAGATCAATGGAACAGAAGAGAACCCAGAAATGGACCCCAAAACGTGGCCAACTCATCTTTGACAAAGCAGGAAAGAATATTTAAGGGAATAAAGGCAGTCTCTTCAGCAAATGGTGCTGGGAAAACTGGACAGCGACACACAGAAAAATGAACCTGGACTGCTTTCTTACACCAGACACAAAAATAAACTCTAAATGGATGAAAGACCTAGATGTAAGACAGGAAACCATCAAAATCCTAAAGGAGAAAGCAGGCAAAAACCTCTGTGATTTAGGCTGCAGCAACTCCTTACTCAACATGTTTCTGGAGGCAAGGGACACAAAAGCAAAAATGAACTATCAGGACCTCATCAAGATAAAAATCTTCTGTACAGCAAAGGAAATAATCAGCAAAACTAAGAGGCAACCAATGGAATGGGAGACGGTTGTGGGAAGCTGCAAAGATTCAGCTGCTCGGCCATTTACTAGCCGGAAATGTCACTCCCTGAGGGGAGTTACCTGAATTACAAAAATAGGCAGGGAAGTGCCACTCCCTGTCAGGAGAAGCCAGAAGAACAAAGATCAATCGCCTACAGGCAGGGTGGTATCGGCCTTTCAGGTGCTGTGCTAAAAACTTTAGTTTGGTTCCTTCTTTACCCTAGCTTTAATCACTTGACCCTGTTTCCTAGCAACCAAACCTGTCAGCTTCCCGCCCTAAACCCTATATAGGTGTGGATATTTTCTCAATAAAGGAGGCTAGATCAGAAACGCTTGTCTTGCTCCCACTCTCTGTGCTCCCTGCCCCCCAATTCTCTCTCCCTCTCTCAGGAACCCGCAAGGATCGAGCGCCCCGCCGGCTGGGGCGGACACGACAGACGGTATTTGCAAATGACATCAGATAAAGGGTTAGTATCCAAAATCTATAAAGAACTTAGCAAACCCAACACCCAAAACCCAAATAATCCAGTGAAGAAATGGGCAAAAGACATGAATAGACACGTCTCTAAAGAAGACATCCAGATGGTTAACAGACACATGAAAAAAGCCTCAACATCATTCATCATCAGGGAAATACAAGTCAAAACCACATTGAGACACCACCTCACACCTGTCAGATTGGCTAACATCAACAACTCAGGCAATGACGATGTCGCAAGGATGTGGAGAAAGAGAATCTCTTTTGCACTGCTGGTGGGAATGCAAACGGGCGCAGCCACTCTGGAAAACAGTATGAAGGTTCCTCAAAATAAAAAAAATAGAACTACCCTATGACCCAGCAATTGCACTACTAGTATTTATCCAAGAGATACAGGTGTGCTGTTTCAAAGGGGCACATGCACCCCAATGTTTATAGCAGCGCTATTGACAATAGCCAAAGTATGGAAAGAGCCCAAATGTCCATCAAAGGATGAATGCATAAAGATGTGATATATATACAATGGAGTATTACTCAGCAATCAAAAAGAATGATCTTGCCATTTGCAACTTCGTGGGTGGAACTGGAGGGTATTATGCTAAGCGAAATTAGTCAGTCAGAGAAAGACAAATATCATATGACTTCACTCATATGAGGAATTTAAGATAGAAAACAGATGAACATAAGTGAAAGGAAGCAAAAATAATACTATAAAAACAGGGAGGGGGACAAAATAAAAGAGACTCTTAAATATAGAGAACAAACAGAGGGTTACTGGAGGGGCTGTGGGAGGGGGATGGGCTGAATAGGTGAGGGGCATTAAGGAATCGACTCCTGAAATCATTGTTGCACTAACTAATGCTAACTCACTAGGATGTACATTTAAAAATAAAATTAATTAACTAATTAAAAAAATAGACTGATTCATTTTCAACTAATTATTTTTTTTATCTTTTTATTTTTTTAACATTTATTTACTTAGGTAATCTCTACACCTAACATGGGGCTTGAACTCATGACCCAAGGTAAAAAGAGTCAATTTTTGCTCTACTGACTGAGCCAGCCAGGTGCTCGTCAATTAATTATTTTAAAACAGAAGAAAAAATAAGAAAATAATGATGATTAGGAACCACACCACGTGGATATTACTAATCGTTTCATTGCAATAGAGGAAGGAAGTATAAACAATAATCCAAAGTATATGAGGAATCCCTCCAATCATGGGGCTTTTCTCAGCAGTGTTCTGGTGTGGACAGGGAGGGGGGGACAGAGAAGCAGGTGTGGTGGGCCACACAGTGCCCACAGCCTCCTTCTCCACAGACCTGAGAACTGTTTTTACCTTTTTTAAAGGCTATGTGGTCCATGAAATTTAAAATACTTACTCTCTGACCCTTTATAGGAAAAGCTGGCTGATCCCCAGACTTGGTTCTGGCTAAGAATTTTTGGGGAAGAAGCTGGTGCTGGAAAACCAAGATGTCAGTAGAAGAGCAGCTTCATGGATCTGTCCTGGGGCTCAATTTGACTTTCCCTTTCCTTCAGACCTCATTCTCACTATTATTTTTATCTTTTAAGTGATTCTAGGTCTTAAACACCTATCCAATTCTCAACCACAGCACTTCCTGCCACATTACTC
The DNA here is from genome assembly GCA_004023785.1 of Mungos mungo. Classification (NCBI taxonomy): domain Eukaryota; kingdom Metazoa; phylum Chordata; class Mammalia; order Carnivora; family Herpestidae; genus Mungos; species Mungos mungo. The sequence continues at coordinate 23,717 of PISW01004785.1, read as the reverse complement.
CTCTCTGCCTGGGTCCTTTTTCTCCTCCCCGTTTTGCAGACTGCTGGGAGGGAGAAAATGCTATCTTGCCTTGGGATTTCTCCACCTGTCAAGGCATCTTTAGGATCAAGCCCAAACTCCCCGTTACCACTGCCAGCTTCTGCATTCACTATCTCCCACCCGTCCCTGCCCCCCCTTCTCCACCTTTGACCTGTGCTCTCCAGCCCCGCGAAAGCACCTCCCTGACCTCTTTTGGGAACACACTTCTCTCCTCTTCTGCTCCTCCAAGATCCAAATTATAAGTGCAACCTTGATATGGTGAGAGAAAAATGGTGTGAGAGATGATTCTTTGGCTGATGGTCTTAATTTTCCTCCTTTTAGTGGATCTCAGTGGGGGGAAAATCACAATAAACAACACGTTAAATTTATGGTCACAAAATAAAAGTTCCTCTCTCTACTTTTTAAACATCATCTGGATCAGCTGGTAGATTCGTGGCTGATTGTAAACATGAAGGAAGATGAGGTAGGTGGCGCTTCCCCCGGGGAGTCTAGTCTGCCACCGGCCTGCTCTCCCCGCAGGGAGAGGAGGGTACAAGACCGGGCAGTTGCTCCCAGAGCTCCCGGCCCAGAAAAGTGTGACCTGGCAGAAGGCCCAGCGGATAAACCTACTAAGGTCTCAGAAAGGGTGCTGGGTGGCTGTCTTCCTTCTGTCCCTGCTAGCTGTATGCAGACTCTCAAAGAGCCAGAAAGAGAAGAATCGGGTAGCCTGACAAGGGGGCACCACGCCTGGCCTGGATGAGTTCTAATACCATCGTTTGAAATCCGTGCGATAATGCTCAGCCCTGTTTAGTAAGACAAAACAACCTGGCATTTTCCTGAAGGCCCATTCCATCTACGAAAAAGTCTGAAATAAGGATATTACGAAACAGTAAGCGGCTTTAGAGTCTAACTGAATTATTTATTTTATGGGTTAAGAGATGCAGTTGCCATTGAACTGCTCTCAACGCTTCCAATTTATTTGTTCATAAATAAATGATATTGAGTCGCATTTAATTGCCAAGTTGTATTCAAGAGGCGTAAGGGTGCATGTGGCATTACAGTATCAAATGGAGAGCACTGGTGGGGGTGGGGGTGGCTAAAACAGAAGTTCTATTCAGTCCTCAGGAGGTCCCTAAAGATATACCAGGCAAACAGACTCCTCTGCATTTCATGCCTAAATCTCCGTTGGTAATTCCTGTTTTGACTAATCACAGTTAACTTATGGTCCAACCAGGTTAACTAAAAGCACACAAAAGACAACAGAAGAATAAATTTCTATTTCCCTCCACCCCCAAGTTTGCTTTAAGCATTTATATAATTCTAAGATACAAAATAACCATTTGAGTATTATAATCCTACTCTACACCCAGTGAGAGAGAGAGAGAGAGAGAGAGAGAGAGAGAGAGAGAGAATGAACTGGAGAAGGTTCTGGATCACCCTGTCCCCAGGCTTCACATCTATCTACACCTCATGGCTTTCAAGCTCGCCCACCTTCTCCGCATCCTGACACACGCATAAAACAACAGGCATGGGGCACTCAGAGGTAAATGGAGGCATACAGTGTAGGGTTTCCTCTAAGGATCAGTATGTAAGATGCAACCCATTCTAGGCTGGCCTGTTGGAAGGTCAGCATATACCATGAGGGCCCTGAACCGAAGGAGGTGAAGGAAGGCAACGGGAAGATTACGGGTCCAATAGTCAACCTTCCATTCGCCCCAAACGTGAGTTCATAAATGGTGGAGACGTCATCATAAAGGTAGGGAAGGCTATGAAATGGAGGCTACATATGTATGTGCTTACAGGTTGAGGTGAAAATAATTTAGAGCCAGCAGGAATAAAACTAAATTAAGTTTTCCACAGCTCTGTTACGGGACTTATGGGTTGGGTTTTTTCCCCCCTGTTTTTTATTCATTTTTGAGAGACAGAGAGACAGTGTGAGCAGGGGAGAGTCAGAGAGAGAGGGAGGCACAGAATCCGAAGCAGGCTCCAGGCTCTGAGCTAGCTGTCAGCCCAGAGCCCGACGCGGGCTTGAACCCACAACCCATGAGATCATGACCTGAGCCCAAGCCTGAAGCTTAACCAACTGACCCACCCAGGCGCTCGGGGAGTTACATTTTATAAGCAAGTCCTTCGCTTTTAATTTGGCTTCGCGATGATGTTAGCGTGTGGTGAGTTCTCTATAAGCCACAAGCAAAGGGGAAAGCGCCCAGTTAAAACGGAAATTACAACCTTCCTGAAAGGTGGGCAGAGAATGGTGGTAACCGGTTCTTCATTAGATGCTGGGCAGCGGCGCGCGCACCTCTAATTGGGCTCTAGGGATGCTTTGACCTGGTGTGCATCGGAACCCTTGGGTCCGTAGGGGGCGCAGTTGAGCCCAACAGGCTTAAGAGGTTTGGAGCCGCGACTGTTGGGGAAGGGGAGCGGGTGCAGAGAGGGCCGCTCTAGAGAAACGGAATCTTCCCGTGGGTTCGGGCTGTGCTGGGGAGAACTTAAACTAAATGCCTTCCATGGGCCAGGGGCTGTGCTGGGTGGTTTCTCCACACCGATCCTGTCCAGTTGGCATCAATGTCCCCATTTCACAGATGAGGAAACTGAGGCTATTTGTTGACTGGGGGGGAATGAAGCTTAGAGATCAAACTAGCAGGTAGCGGAGCCAGGGCTGCAGGATTCTAAGCCCTGTTTTATCCATCTTACCATTTGTCTCTGTTTCTTTCCCCCGCCCCAACACACACACGTCAGACAGGCCCAAAAGGAATCTTTCTAATCCTTGACAATAATTCTCACTCATCCTTGCTAATTATTCCGAATCAACTTTTCCGCGAAAAGAAATCGGGGTAACCGGTAAGCAGAATTCTGCCCTTTCAACATCACCAATGGCCTCGGCCGCGTTTGGCCCGGTAATGGCCTCCCCGGGCCCCTCGCCCGTTAAGTCTCCCTTTCCTCCCCACAGAGGGGGACCAGCCCCTGCGCGCTCCGCTCCCGGGCTCCGCGTTCTCCCCGCGTCCCCGGCGCCCCGAGACCCCCGCCGCGCGCAGCCGCGTCCTCAGGCGGACATGAACCCGCCAGCTCGGCGGGGAAGCGGGCCGCGCGCAGTCCCGGCCGCCTGCGCTGGGAGGCATCCCCGAACCCTCCCCGAGCCGCAGCCCCCGGTCTCCCCCTCTCCGCTCCGCCGCGGACGAGTTCGAGGACCACAGAGCCCTCGAGGAGGTGGGAGCGGGGCCCGGCCGGAGCGCAGGGGCCGGAGCGCAGGGGCCGCCGCGCGCCCTCCCCGACGCGCGCAGGGACCCGGCCGCCGGGGGAGCGAGGCGCGCGTCCCCGCGCTCCGCCCTGGTCCGCGGTCCCCCCGCCCGCGCCGCGGTGGCCTCGCCCGCGGCTCGCGACCCCGCGCCCCGGAGCAGCCCTTCCCCGCGACCTCCCGGAAGCCTTCCCCGCCCGGCCCGGGGCCTGCGCCGCGCCTCGCCGAGGTCCCCGGGGTGCAGCGGCCACCCGCGGTCCTGGCTGTCCCCCGGGCGCGCGGCCTCGGGATACTCACCGCCCGCAGCCCGCGGGGCCGCGGCCTCCCTCGGCTCCCGGCCCGGGTCCCCGAACTTGTGGTCTTCCTCGGAGCCCCCTGAGCGGCTGGGCGTGGGGGTTCGTGGCCAAGGTCGGCGGCTGCGGCTCGGCTCTCTGGGCGGCTCCGTGCGCTCCGCGCGCGGCGCCCCGGCTCCCCGGCCGCGCTCTGCCAGGCCAGGTGACCGTTTCGTGGAGCTTCGAGCTCCGGGCCTCGGTCCGTGCGGCTTTAAAAAGGGTACGTTTGGAGGTGCCCGAACCTAACCTGGGCTCTCTTCCAATCGGTGCAATTTCAAATCTCCACGCTCGTTCATTCCTATACCGGCTAATTCTGGTTTGGCAGGAAAAAATTGCAGTCACCTCACGTGCACACTCTTGTGGTCGGTTGAAGTTTATAGCTTTGGCTGCGGCTCGCTAATGCTCTGCACATTTACAACCGGAGGGAAGGGTTTGAAACCTCACCCAACAGGCGCGTGAGAAAAGTACCTTCCACTTCACCGAGAGAGCGGGGGGGGGGGGGGGGGGGGGGGGGGGGGGGGGGGGGGGGGGGGGGGGGAAGTGAGAACAAAGCCCTCACCCAAGTCTGGGCCGCAAAAGATGGCAGTTTGTAGATGGATTCTTGGCCAAAGAGGACTGAAAATTCCTAATTCTGTGTCCCATTGCGCCCCCCCCCTTTCTCCAGTATCTGCCCTTTTTGTCTGTTCCACGTTCAAAGCACCAGGCACACATTTCATTTCAATGTGTATGTACCCTGTTCCCAACAAAATTCTTTGCCCCTTGAAAGTTTTCAGTATTTGTTAGGAGAACGTGAACCAATGAAGCCAGTACTATTTTACCTCCCCCGGAGGAATTTATAGGAGTTTTCTATTGCTGTTGTAATAAATTACCACAACCTTAGTGGATGAAAACACAGATATATTATCTTCCAGTTCTGGAGTTCAGAAGTCTGAGGTGGGTCTTCCAGGGCCAAAATCAGGGTGTTTGCCTGACTCTGTTCCTTCTGGCAGCTCTAGGGAAGAGCAATGAGGTTCAGAGGGTGCCCACATTCTGTGGCTTATGGCCACATCTTCTGTCTTCTTCTTCTTTTTAATGTTTATTTAGTTTTGAGACAGAGTGTGTGAGCGTGCGAGGAGCAGAGGGAGAGGGAGACACAGAATCCAAAGCAGGCTCCAGGCTCTGAGCTGTCTGCACAGAGCCTGACACGGGACTCCAGCTCAAGAACTGTGAGGTCATGACCTGAGCCAAAGTTGGACACTTAACTGACCGAGCCACTCAGGTGCCCCATACATCTTGTCTTCAAAGGCAACAGCAGTGCATCATTCTGTCACATCACCTTCTGTCCCCCTCTGTGGCTTTTAAGGGTGCTTGGGATTACCTTGGGTTTACCCGGTAGTAAGTAGATTACTGGATAATCCAAATCATCTCCCTGTTTCATGGTCAGCTGATTAACAATCTTAACCACACTTGGTAACCTTATTTCCTCTTTTACTTCGTCAGGTGCTGCATCACTGGTTCTAGGGTTTAGGATGTGGACATCTCTGTGGGACCATTAGTCTGTCTACCACAGACTTCCTTCTCCCTTCTTTTGTTTCTTGATTTTTTTTCTTTTTCTTTTGCAAAAAAGAATATGCACGTGTATTTCACATTGCCATTTCTTATATCAAATCTTGACTAAAAAATAATTGAGAACGTTGTGGGAAATGATGGCTACCTGGGGACATTTTGATGAGGCACTAAGCTTATATGTTCCAAATGTTTTAAACTGCTGATCAGGACGGGAGCAAACGGATGGTTAGTGTGGTCCTTGGGCTGTCCTCGCATGTCACTCATTTCAAGCAGGCTTTTGACAGTGTTATGCCCAAGATTTCAATATCGTCCCCCAAAAGCAGAGACCACCAGGGAGACCGAGTCACGCATGCAAAAGCAAAGGGTTTTATTATGGGCTTAGGCTCGCTGGGGCCTAAACTCGGGCTCACAGACTTCACCAGCACAGTGGAGCCATGCTGAGAGCCCCGAACAAAGGCAGGGTAGGGCCTTTATGGGTTTGGGAAGGGGGAGTTACAGGAAATTGTGACACAGGTACAGGGGTCCAATCATTATCACATAACATCATTGGCAGTAACTTTAACCATACACGTTGTCCAGGGTGTTTGTTACTTTTGGCGGGAGCCAATCACAACATTTAGAGTACTGACCAATCACAGAGTGGGCCCAGGACCCTCACGTAGGGCGTGACCAGCCTTAAGCAATAGGTGATTATCTATAGCTTCTATCTCTGGGCCTGCCCTTATTAATGTTAAGGGTGTTAGCTGGCCTTTCCTGATGAGTGTTACAAGGGTGGTCCCTCCCGCCCTGGGCAATGTGTGCCCTTTTATTGTCTAATGATTCTGAGAAACTGACACCTAGGCCTCCAAGGTCAGAGGGGAAACTTGAAGCCTGTCATGGAGTCAGTTTGATTCAGACCTGTGTCCTTACAACAGCAAGTCAAGATAGGGGAGGTACCTCCAGGGCAAATGGCCCATCTTACTGGAAAAAAGATCTGTTGGATTTTTAAGTCTGGTTCCCCGCCCCCCCCCGAAACCATATACATTTATTGAGATCTAAGTGATGTAATATGAATTGTACATATTTAAATGTGCAGTTTGATGAGTTTTAACATAAGTCTGGGGAATGATATCATCTCAATCTAGTGACTCCAGGATTTTCCTTGTGCCCTCGCTAATCCAGGCCTCACCCTGCCCCCACATCCCCAGGCCACCTCTCATCTGTTTTCTGAGAAGCTTCTACTCTGGACCATGTGTAATTGACATCTGGAATGCCCAAAGAAGGTTTTGCTTTTCTTTCTGTTTCCAGCTTTACTGAGGTATAATTGGTGAATAAAACTGTACATATTGTGATGACTTGATACACATGTACACTGTGAACTAGTTGCTGCAATGAAGTTAATGAACGCATCCATTACTTCATATAGTTACCTTTTCTTCTATGGTGAGGGGCAGAGAGAGAGAGAGAGAGAGAATCCCAGGCTGATAGTGCAGAGCCCAGTGCGGGGCTCGAACTCACAAACCCAGAGATCATGACCTGAACCAAAACCAAGAGTCAGATGCTTAACCGACTGAGCCACCCAGGTGCCCCTCTCTTAGTTTTAATCACACGTTCAACTGATTTTATAACTCCACATTGGAATTGGGGTGGAAATAAACATTCGGACATTCTGTGCCTTCGTTTTGGTGGCTTCATGGCGTGGATGACTCACAGATTGGGATAACATCAGCTTTTGAGGAAGTCGCTAGCACAAAATATTGAAGATTTTTGAAGAACACCCTAAACGTGGCACCTCGGCTGCCTCATTTGAACAAATCCGCTGTGAAGTCAGTCCAGATGTGAGGTGACAAGGAAACTACATTGTTGTCCCAGGGACGTTGTTCTGTCCGTCCCTTCAGTGTGGAAGGCAACCCTGCCCACACGCCTCCAGGTTTACCGCTTTGTGTCAACCTGACCAACAAGTGTTGGTGAGGACGTGGAGACAGCAGAACCCTGGCGTCCTCTTGGTGGGAATGTAACATAGTGCAGCTGCCGCGGGAGCGTGTGGCGGTTCCTCCAGTGTTTACACAAGGAATCCCCAAGTGGCTCTGCAACTCCACTCCTCTGTCTACACCCCAGAGGAAGGAGAACTTACGTCCACACAAGACCTGGGCGTGGGTGTTCACAGCAGCCCTATTCATAAGAGAGGTGGAAACAACCCAAATGACGATCAACTGATGAATGGCTACATGAAATGGGTTATGCCTGTCAAATGGAATGTCATTCAGTGATAAAAAGAAGTACTAGCACGTGTCTCCACAAGGATGAGTCTTGAAAACATTAAGTGAAAGAGGCTAGGCACAAAAGATCACATATTGTATGGTTCCATTTATAGGGAATGTCCAGAATGAGCACAGCTACAGAGAGAGAAAGTGGGTTAGTGGTTGCCTTGGGCTGGGATGTTGGGGAGGAGGAAACAGTAGCTGCTGCTGATGGCTGCTCCTTGTGGGGGCAGTGGGGGGGCGAGGGGGGATGAAAACATTCTCAAAGTGATTCTGATAATGGCTGTGCAAGATTGTGTATAAAACTAAAAACTGTTGAACTGCAAAAACAAAACCCAAAACCAGTAAAAAAAAAAAAAAATCCCCCTCCCCAAAACTGACTAGAGTAGACCATATATAAATAAACCAGTGTTGAGGAAGGTCATGGAAAAGATCTGACTCTTGGTTGACCTGTGAGCTGGACCTGGGCACTCCGAGGCTCCTCATTCCCACCCTTATCCTTGGAATGTGGGTTCCACTTGCCTTTTCCCATTCCCAGAGGTGCTCCAAGGACATAACCTTGAGATGGAGATGTGGTTTTGAGAACACCTGCCCAGTAAATGTGACTGAACCTAGTTAAGGCCTCTGTCGAAAGTTTTAAGATGTGGTAGGCATTGCAGGGATCCGTCTGCCTTTCTGGTGCCCAGGACAAGCCTCATATATAAGTTCCCTTGCTTCTTAAAGCTGCCATCTATAGCCTGGAGTGGCCCATCTCATTCTTTGGTCTCCCCCTGCACTCTGAGTGCAGAGGCTGACTTCGGGTTTTACCAGGGAAGGTCCCGGAAGGGCTATGAACCAACTGGTGAGCCAGCCAAGGAGACCAGAGAAATGGCCCTTGGGAAAAGGCTTTTAGGTGGAAATCTGGAGTTGGCCAGTGACCTCCGTGTGGGGAGGGGTGGCCTATATGTCAGGTGCTTGTGGACTGCCAAGTGAGGACAGGGGTGCCCCGAAAACCCCAGCTGGTCTAATGTGCTTGTTGGAGGCACTGCGCAGAGCACACTGTGATGAAGAAGAGAGACGCATGGCTGTGCAGGGGGCTGGCCTCCACTGCGGGCAGGTCACCCGGCCACCAACGTCCGGCTCGTGGCTGAGCTTGAGTTAGGAAGTTGGAAGAAGGGCTCAGGTTAGAGAAGGGTGTGCAAGTGCCCTCTCCTCTGCTGGCTTTGGGGTGGGAAGGAGGGTAGTAATTAGACACCCAGTGTGCCCTTCTGCCAGGCTAGGAGGGTGCAAGCTGTCCTGGGTTCAGGTCCAGGCGGGATGAGGCCACTGAAGGTTGGAATCTCTGAGAAGCAATGGAAATGAAGAAGAGGATGCTATGGTGACTGACAGGCAAACAGAGGGAATCCCTTGGGCCTTCAGACCCTTCCAACAAAGGAAAATTTTAAATAGCAATTACCCCCAAAACTCCTAGGACAAGTCATTCTTTCTTTATCCTTAGAAACTGTAAATCTTAGCATGTCACTGAAATGTAAATACCCAGTGAGATAACCAAAGCATTGCCCTCAGAGACTGAAGAAAACAGCTAAATACATACATACATACATACAGTCTGCTGTGTAAGTTTCTTTGTTGATTGCATGAAGATGAACTCTCATCAGATCTTTAACTCTTTTACTATTTATTTATTTTTGAGAGAGACAGAGACAGAGTGCGAGCAGGGGAGGGGCCGAGAGAGAAGGAGACACAGAACCCCAAGCAGGCTCCAGGCTCAAGCTAATCAGCACAAAGCCCGACATGGGGCTTGAACTCACAAATCATGACCTGAGCTGAAGTCAGGCACTTAACTGATGGAACCAACCTCATCAGATCTTTAACCGTGGCCATTTTGAAGTCTTTTGCATTTGCAGACAATTGTTTTACTCTGATGCTTTGGCAAAAAGGGTTCTTGCAAAGGTGCTTCATCTTCGAGGAAATCATGGAGAAGGCTTTGACACTTTCTGATATCTGAGATGATGTGCCTTCACAGGAGAGTCACAATGATAAGCCTTTCAAGGGCTCCCTGGAGGCTGCCTGCATGGCCTCCGGACATGTCATGGGATGGTAGCTGGAGACCTTTCCCTGTTCTCCTTCCTGGCACCTGTGAAATGGGCTCATTACCTTGCTGATGTGATGTTAACATATTAATAGTGGCCTCTGTTGTAGGACACCTCACAAACGTTATTGGAGTGCCCGTGAGGCAGAGAACGGGTGGTGAACCCACAGACAAGTTCAGGCCAGGGCACCACCGTAAAGAGTCTACAGTCATCTGGTTAGAGAAGATGCACCTTGTCCCAAAAGCTGTGACAGGTAAGATGCAAGCTTATCCAACCCCTGAGAATGTGAAAGAGGCACACGCTTCTGTAGGAATTTGGGGTGTTCAAGGACTCTTGTCCTCCACGTGGCACAGTGCCTCCCTCCCTGCTGCCACCTGGCAAAGAAAGAGCCTATATGGGACTGGGAATCAGAGCGATGAGCCGCCTTTGAATTTTTTTAATGTTTTTTATTTATTTTTGAGAGACAGAAAGAGACAGTGTGATCAGAGGAGGGTCAGAGAGAGAGAAGAAGATACAGAATCTGAAGCAGGCTCGAGGCTCTGAGCTAGCTGTCAGCAAAGAACCCGACGCGGGGCTCAAACCCATGAACCGTGAGATCATGACCTGAGCCGAAGTCAGACGCTCAACCGACTGAGCCACCCAGGTGCCCCGAGCTGCCTTTGAGAAGGCAAAACCAAACAGAATGAACAACAACAACAAAACCTAATGAAACACACTGAAGCTCTCGGCATCATCTCTCAGGTTAGAGTTCGATTAGTGACTCTAGAAGGGACGGTCAGGCACTGCGGTGGAGACAGCAAAGTGGGGGGTGCCCCTAGGATTTTGGTTCCAGTTCTGGATGGAGGCAGAAGCCCACGGTACTCTCGCAGAGCAACGGCTCCTGGCAGCATACACAGTGCCCCTCCGGCTCCTCACAGCCGCCAGGGCAGCTGCCAGTGGCTGAGCTCAGAGCACGCCAGGCTGGTGATTACTCACGAGCCCTGGAAAGACGTTTGGGTACATCTGTAGGAGCCTAGGGCAGCTCTCACTGTTTTTTTCTGTCCCACCTCACGAGGCACTGACACTCATGACAATTAGGAAGCTGATGACCTAGCAAGGCTCGGAGCCCGAGAAGATGCAGCAGATTGGGTGCAGAGAAAAGAATGGCCACCACAGTGCCCAAATAAGACGGCGTATTGCCAAGGATGCTGAGTTGCTTTTAAAGTGTAGTGACTTGCTTAATGCAGGAACAGCGTGTTCTGTGTGTTCTAAACAAAGCCCATGGCAAATGCTGACTCTGGGGCCATTCACCGGGGTTCCCAGCCAGGGAAGGATTCGCAAATTGAACAAGGGTTCTAATATGCCTTGGTTTGTAGGGACAACTACGTCTGACCTACCTCAAACATTCCCCGTTGCCACGCGAACCAAGCTGCCGCAGTCAGGGAACTAGAGAAACTGAGTACCCTGTATCAATAGCCTCATTGAATAGATGGTGGTCAGGGAGCACATGGTAAGGGTCATGGTGGGCAGACTGGGCAATAAAACGTGATGTTGAATGGAGATTCTATCTCCCCTTTAACCCACAAACAGCGGAGTTGGTAGAAAGAACAAAATGGAATATTAGCGTCACAAATGAAACTGTTAACAGGTAAAACCACCTGTAGATGAAAGTATTGTCATAGTTTGAAATACATTTAAATAACCAACCAGGAAGGCCTATTGTCCCACATGCCAGGCTAGGGACCTCTGTCGAGGCATCTAACACCAGGAAGGCATCCTGCACCGGGGAGGCGTGGGAGTTTGACAGCTACTGCTGACACTGAGCCGCTCTGCTGCTGAGAACACTCAGTACAGCACCCGGAAAAGAGTCATCTACTGAAAGTTGCATTGCGATGTCCTACCGGGATGGGTTAGTTAGTTCGCACCCCTGGGTGGGGGGGAAGTACTCAATCTCCATTGGGATCCCATTGTCCCGAAGCCAGCCGGACCTATTAAAATGCACGGTGCCTAAAACAGAACACCCACCATTACGAGAGGGGAGGAAGTGGGCATCTCGTCCCCGGCGCATCTCCTCATGCCTGACAGCGCTGTCTCCCGTGGCCAAGAAGTCTAAGACAAGCAGCCAGGTCATGTGCCAACTTCCTGCTCTTCAAGAACAGATGAACATATTCTGTCTTTCACTGGTATGATCACTTGACAGCATCTTTGTTCCCTTCTCTGGCTTGGAAAAATGTCATAGCTCATATCAAAGTCCTTACTAAGTTTACCTGGCAAGACTCAACAAAGCCTGTCCTTACTCAACAATGAAATGTCTTTGATGGGAAAGCCGTCCTCCAAACAGAATGGCCTTAGACATTATTACAAGGAGGCATTGGTATCATTATCCAGAAAGAAAATTGTGTGTTTGTACCTGATGAGTCTGCTCCTGTATCAACTTTATTAAATCACACAGAGACTCAAGTGAATGCCAAGTTTAGGAGACTTGATAAATCAGTGGTTCGGATCCTGGGGCTCCTAGTTGGAAAAGTTGTCACCGATTTTGGGAACCATTGTCTTAATCTCTATTTTCCCTTACATGTGCCTGTATTGTTGCTGTGGTCTTTGTCTCCAGTGCAGCCAGGCAGACGACAAAGGAGTCTTTGTTGACAAAGGAGCTAGTGAAACCTTGCTGAGCGCTCAGCACCATTGTGGAAGAGGGGGGCACATGAATTGTAAGAGCTGGTCACAAGAAGGGATGGGGTGTTGGGGAGGTCATCGAGGGGATGAGACCACCCGTCAATCCATGAGCTGGACCTGGGCACTTGGAGACCCCTCGTCCCCTTCCCTGTCCTTGAAATGTGGGTTCCACTTGCTTTTCCCAGTCCCAGAGTCTGCTCTGAGGACACAGCCTTCAGAGAGTATGTGGTGTTGAGAACATTTGCACAGTACATGGGACTGAGGCTTCTATGTAAACTTGGACGACTTGGTGGCCAGGTGTGTGTGAGGGCCCACTCATCTTGCTGCTGCCCAAGACAAGCCTCTTACATGAGTCCCCTTTACTTATTAAAGCTGCCACCTCCCAGCCTGGAATGCCTGCCACTTCGTTTTGTCTCTCTCTGACTGCCTATGCTTGTGGGGGCCGGTTTCAGATTACAGATAAGCTCCCAGGAGTTTACTAACCAATAACCAGTGCCGAGGATGGGTTATGACCTAAGCCTGGTGGTGAATCCGCTGCTCTGTACCTCAAGTCCAACACACAATGAAGGAAATAACTCTGTTCCTTAAATACCTTCTTTAACCTCATCTTCAGCAATAATATCCGTGAGCTCATGGTTGTGATGTGCTAGTTACATACTTGTCTAATGCATATCAATAGAAAAGTCTAATTGTTTAAATTAAAACAAATTTCTTTTAAGTTTATTTATCCCCAGAGACAGAGAGAGCGTGAATTGGGGAAGGGGCAGAGAGAGGGAGAGAGACAGAGAATCCCAAGCAGGCTCCACACTGTCAACTCACGAAACTGTGAGATCATGTCCTGAGCTGAAACCAAGAGTTGGATGCTTAACCAACTGAGCCACCCAGGGGCCCCTAAAAACCTTATTATTTTAAAGTTCATCAGCCTGTGTCTTGCTTTGTGGTTTCTGCAAACACCCTCCCCTTCTCTCACTACCCGTACATACCTGTCTGATATGAATATTGTGGCAGCACCCAGTGTCTGCCCACAGGTCTGGTCCACGAGTGAGAAGGCCCCTTGCTTTTCCTAATGCGTGTTCTAAGCAAGGGTGTGAGAGAAACCCCGAGCACTCAGGTCATAATTTTCTTCCTGGCGTAGGACCTCCTCAGACTTGATCCCAAAGCACCACCAAGACTAGTGCCCCAGGTGGTTTCATTTACCATGAATTCAAGTTCAAGAACAGATCAGGGTAAAACACAGCAAAATCAGCAATATGTTTCTGTCTTTACATTAGTCTTCCAAGTTTCTTACATTTCTCTTTCTGATAAAAATATTCAGGGGTGCCTGGGTGGCTCAGTCGGTTGAGCGTCCGGCTTTGGCTCAGGTCATGATCTCATGGTTTGTGGGTTCGAGCCCTGCATCGGGCTGTGTGCTGACAGCTCAGAGCCTGGAGCCTGCCTCCGATTCTGTATCTCCCTCTCTCTCTGACCCTCCCCTACTCACACTGTCTATGTCTCTCCAAAAAAAAAAATAATAATAATCAATATCCTTATGATGTGGCATGTGATTTCATAACAGTAGAAGCTCTAAAAATGCCAGTGCTGTCACTAACTTGGAAACTAAACAGTTTTTCACGCACGTGTCTTAAAAGAAGTAATGCTCAGTTGGTGGGCATTGTATGATAGTTTTTGTTGGTTACTATTATACATGATTTTTTAAGACTTTTGGGAAATCAGTGATGTTAGTAAGCAAATCATGAAACATTTTTCTTGCAGCTATAGTTTTTCATCTTTTATTCAATATCCCTTTTCCTGAATAGTTGCTTGTAGATCAAATCTTATTTTAAATGCTCTCAGGGTGTTTGCTAATGGAAATACCCAATGAATCCTTCTGAGGTTCGAAGAATACTCATATGCTGATGTATTTATATTCTGACTTCATTGCTTTATAGGTTTAGATTTCAACTTTATTATTTCCCTTAAAGCAGAGTATACTTGTAACTTCTGTGATTTTTAAAATATTCTGAGTGTCTAAAGATGGATCGTTGTCATTAAACATTCATGCACTATGCTCAAAAGTCAACTCCCCATCATATCCTTTGAGAAGGTCACTAATGAATAGGACTAAATCTGGGGCTTTATGAACCCAGATGAGAAAGGCCTAGCATTTTCTCTGGTCAGTCATGATCTTGCTCTGTATTTGCAGGAGCAAATGTTTCTGATGAAACCAGTTGGAGCAATGAGGTGGATGCTGCGGTCCTAAGAGGAAAGGGGTTTGGACGAGAGCACTTGACACTCTCTACTTGTGGGACAAGTGTTTTTCCCAGGAAAACACACCAGCTGCTGTCGGACAATGTGAAGTTCAAGGGAGAATCAGTAGTGGGTTCTTTTACTTTACACAGGAGGCAGATGGTTCTCTTCTTTATGATTCTGTTTTCTTTTTTTTTTTTTAATGTTTATTTATTTTTGAGAGATAGAGTGTGAGCAAAGGGAGGGGCAGAGACAGAGGGAGACACAGAGTCCGAAGCAGGCTCCAGGTTCTGAGCTGTCAGCACAGAGCCCGACATGGGGCTTGATTCCACAAACCGTGAGATCATGACCTGAGCAGAGATTAAGAGTCAGAACCTTAACCGACTGAGCCACCCAGGTGCCCCCTATGACTCTGTTTTCTCTGATCACTTTTGGTGGATTTCTTTTGCTTCTACCCCTGTGCCTTTCAGCGGACAGGCCAAACCTAGGAAACCAGTTAGCGAGCGGTCAGAACAGGCTGCAGCTCTTCCGCCCGCTGTGGCAGTGCCTGGGACCTCTTTGTTCTGTCCTGCCATTGAGCCTTTCTCCACTCTCTTTTCTGCCTGACTCTTGCTCATGTTGATTTGACCTTCTGTGTGAAGTTCCCAGTTTTCCTCTTCACCTCGATAGCAAGCTGGACTTCCAGGGCTCTCTCCTTGGGACATCAGTGGATCTTCCAGTCCCAGATGGTTTTGAAACCTTGCTCAGATGTCTGTTCCCCACCTGGCCCTACATGGGCTCCTCTGCAAGAGAAGATCAGTTGATTTCAATATATTGTGAAGGCCAAAGGCCAGCATTAAGAAACTCCTAAGATTGTGTAACCAGTGATTATGAAAGCCAAAGAGCTATCCTCTTCCTGGATGCAAGGCAGCAGTAAATGTGTGGCAGAAGCCAAGAGGACACAGTGTTTAAGTATTTAGGTTGTGAGGACAGTCAGACCTGAGCTGGATCCTGCTCTTCCCTTCTGTATTTATGTGGCCTGGACATAAGCTCTAAAGCAGATGTGATGGCAGGACCACATTCAACGGGTTACTGTGAGGATTAAATAGGATAATGCATGCAAAGCCTGTACTTGGCATATAAGTGGACTTATTTTTAACACAGTGAAAATGGTGTCATCTAAAGCCATTCTATTTCAGAGAGAAAATGGCCTTATAGTGGCACTTTTGAGAGGCAGCATAAAGTAGTGGTTATGAGCATAAACCCTGCAGGGGCACCTGGGTGGCTCGGTCGGTTAAGTGTCTGATTCTTGATCTCAGCTCAGGTCATGATCTCACGGTTGATCGAGCCCACATCGGGTTCTATGCGGATTGTGGAGCCTGCTTGGGATTCTTTCTCTCCCCCTCTCTCTGCTCCTGCCTTTCTCTCTCTCAAAATAAATAAATAAATAAATAAATAAATAAATAAATAAATAAACGTTAAAAAAAAAACAACCCCATAAACCCTGAAACCTTATTGCTTGGATTCAAATCCCAACATTCACTATTTTTTTTAACCTCTTAATCAAGTTACTTAGCTTCTTTACAGCTCAGTGTCACCTTCTGTAAAATGGAAAGAAGAAAGAAAAGGAGAGGGAGAGGGAGAAGGAGAAGGAGGAGAGGGGGAAGGGGAAGAAGAAGAAGGCGAAGGAGGAGAAGGCGAAGGAGGAGAATGGGAAGGGGAGGAAGAAGAAGGAGTTGGAGGAAGAGAAAAATGGGGAGGGGGAGGAGAAGGAGAAGAAAGTGGTCTATATCTTAAGTTGTTGTGAGGTGTAAATGATTTAGAGCATATAAAGTCAAGTGACACGCACCTCCCAATGTGAGGCATTGAGAAACAGGGAGTATTCCTTCTGTGATACTCTTGACAAAAAACACATACACTAGGTATTATCATGAGGAAACATCAGACAAACCTGAATTAAGATATTCCAAAAAATAACTTCCCTGAACTCTTCAAGAAGGGAAGTGTCAGGAAAGACAAAAATTCAGGGACAGTCCAGATGAAAGGAGCCGAGAGAGACGTGACAACTACATGACTTGTGGGACCCTGGATTGCTCTTAACAATTGTAGAGCTAAATCGGACTTATGTCTGGAGATTAGGTAATAATGAAGTGGTTAAATTTTTGATTTTGGAAGTTGTACTTTGGTTATGTGAGAGAACGCCCTTGTTTTTAGGAAATGCTCATTGAAGTATCTGGGAGTGAAGAAGAATTTTAAAAGTATGTGAAGTCCTTGGAACAATGCCTGGCACTTAGCAGGACATGAGTGTTCCCTGTTCTTTGCTAACTGAACTTTTAGTTATTCGCTAGCTGAATTTCTTCCAGTGCCAAATTCCACTTAGTATCAAACAGTGCTATTGTGGCCTTCATTAACAATGTTGTAGGAAACTGGCTAATCTTGCTGCTTTTACTTTTCCTGTTTCTCAGCCTTTGCTTTTGGATCTTATGCAGTCTCTGAAAATATGGAAAAGCTACAATGAGTTTCCTTGGCAGAGTTAACATCTCTCCATTCCTCTTGGTTCCTGCTGCCCTCTCTACCTCTCTCCCTGCCTCTTATATGGGCTTCGGTTTAGTGCATTTGGACTGTGGAAGGTGAACCTACCTGGGGTGCCTGAAGCAAAATGGAGTGGATTGACTCAACAGCCTCAAAAAAGGATCCCTGCTACCAGACACTGAGAGGGCAGCTTGGCCAAGTGGAGTAGGACACTTGTAAAAAAGAATATTCCCCAGAGATCTTTAAGCACTTTACTATGGTCCTCTCTCCCTCTGTGGGATGAGATAAGCAGGTGATATATGGAGGAAGGGTGTTAAATAAAAATGCCTACCCAAGCCACATGCTGGTCCCCAGTTCATTGTGTGAGTAACTCTGTAGGGGCCAATGTGGCCAGATAAGGTCAAGAGAGCTACCTTTCAAAACCTTGCCATGCATGGATGGCTAAATCTTGAACCAACACTTGATGACTTCTACGTTGGGGTGAGCGGACTGAGTGAATGTGGTTTTAAACCTTCATGGAGAGAGTTTGCCAATGGGAAAGACGGAAACGGTTAGGCTCTCAATGAGAGGGGTCATTCCTAGAGGTTGTGTTGGTGGCAAAAGTAGGAGGGTGTATGTACTTCTTGGGTGTTAGGGCCGTGTCAGCACAATGTAAGGCACTGTCACCCGGAGAGTGAGGTCAGTAATAAACACGTGCATGTCTCAGTCTTCTTTAGTCTTTTGAAGAGTCAAGGAGAAAGTCTCAGTTAGGAGTTGAGAAAGGTCTTTAGCACCTCTCTGCTTTATGAAAGGAGAGATGGGGCTTCAAGCTTACCAGCATCCAGAAAGTAGCTCTTATCTAGTTAGAATTTAATAACCTTGTTTTATTTTCCTCTATTTATTTATGAATTCCTTTACTTGCTCATTTATTTGACAGCAGTTATTGAGAGTTTAGCACATGATAGGTGAGGATACCACACGGCACAGAGCTGACAGGAGCCTGTGCACTCACGGAGCGTACATTCTGAAGGAGAATAAATTATATGGTATTTCAGGTGGTGACAAGTGTCACAAAGTAAAACAAAGGAGACTGAAGGGAGTGAGGAGAGGGTGGGTTTTTTTCTTTAATAAGGTCAAGGTTTGCCTTGACAAGTGGTAGACTTGCTCTCCGTTTCCACTAATGATATGACACCTCCTTTTAAAATAAAATTTAAGGTAAGATCTGATTTTATTTAAAGAAAATTGTACGTAAATAATTGTTCGGCAAGATGGTATGCAAATACTTTAAGGCAGGGGTTCCTAGCCTTGGCTGAATGTTAGAATCACTTGGGGATTTCTTCTAGTCAAGCCACACTCCAGACCAGGGGCATCAGAACAATTAGTCAAGCAATTATCCGTCCTCCACCCCCAGAGGCGGGTTTTTTTCTGGAGACACTGAACTAGACGTGGTGCACACTCAGATATCAGACAAGGTAGAAGGTGGGGCTGTGGGTCCCGACAGAGAGCTGGAGCACTGAGTGAAGTCTGCTCAGTGAATGGTGAGACCCCCAGCACCCTTCACCTGACTGACTCTTCCAGACTCCACAGCATCGCTTATATTTCTCCCAGAGGAGACTGGAAGATTCTTCCCTGGAGAAATGGAATGATCTCAGAACAAATGATTTGTAAATAATGATGTTTGGGTGGTACCTGATGAAAAAGCTAGCTTCAACCCAATAATAACCAGTAAAACACATCTCCTTTGGCACACTTTTCTCTGCCCATGAACGCAGTCCTTCTAATCAGCTTTCTAACAAAGGAGTAGAGAAAGGAAGTCCGAATCTACACATGTTAAGTTAATTGAGTTTTAAGAAGTTGGTTTTGGAGATGGAAGTGGAGGGATCGTCTAATCATGGATTAAGTAGGTCACACAGTGGGAGTAGTTGGCAGGTGGTACCGCGCAACTGGCTCGCCATTGGTGTGTGTTGGTTAATAAGAATAATCACAGTGCCCCCAGTGAGCCTGGCACTGTTCCCAGATCTTTATGTACTATTTTATCCTACCTCCATGAGGAAAATGCTATTATTTTCCTATTTATAGGTGAGTAAACAGAGGTACAGATAGGTTAAGGAACTTGCTACATTTGCACAGCCAGGATTTGGATCAAGGTGGTGTGGCCCGGATTCCCTGTCCCCTCCAGTATGCCATTGGCTAGAGCTCATTCAAAGCATTGCCGTATACCTGTCAGTGTGCAAGCAGCCCCAACAGGGGCCAGCATCAGTCCAAAGTGACTCCTATCTTTGGGATAGGGGAAGATCACCACACACACACACACACACACACACGTCTGACTGCAGTGGTGGGCTGGGGGCAGACATCTGGTCTGACTGCATGTCCCACTCACCAATGAAAGATTTTCAAGGTACAAAACAAAGAAAGAGCCCCTTGGTTCAGTGATACTGCATCTCTGGTAAACACCTGGTCTGACTCACTCAAGCCCAAGGTGGCCCCAGATTGGCCACTAATAACACAAGGACTAAAGTTTGCCCACAACAGGCATAGAGACCCAGTGCAGATAGATGGGCGAGAGGCAAAAGTAGTTCAGCCACAGCAGTAGGATGTCTGAAACACACATAGGAGACACTCCTGAAGTGCAAGTTCTGGCGAACAGAGAAGCTCAGAGGGCACCACAGGACTTCTTCCTCATAAGGTCACTACTTTCAAGAGCAGCAGATATAGCAGACTTTCCAAACACATGGAAATAGACAGAGAGAGTCAGACAAAATGACAAGATGCAGGAATATGTCCCAAATGAAAGGACAGGACAAAAATCACAGCAAGAGATTTAAACAAAAACGAGATATGTAATATGCCTGATAGAGAATTAAAAAAATTTTTTTGAGAGACAGAGAGAGACAGCACGAGCAGGGGAGGGTCAGAGAGAGAGGGAGACACAGAATCCGAGGCAGGCTTCAGGCTCTGAGCTAGCTGTCAGCGCAGAGCCCGACGCGGGGCTCGAACCCACGAACCGTGAGATCATGACCTGAGCCAAAGCCAGAAGCCGGATGCTTAACCAACTGAGCCACCCAGGCACCCCCAATAGAGAATTTAAAGTAATGGTCCTAAAGATACTCACTGGACTTCAGAGTGGAAGGCCTCAGTGAGACCCTTAACAAAGAGATAGGAAATATAAAAGAGGAAGCAATCAGAGATGGAGAACTCAATAACTTATATTAACAATATGTTAGATGGAATAAATAGTAGACTAGAGAAAGCAGAAGAGTGGACCAGTGCCCTGAAGAACAGAGTAATAATAAGCAATCAAGCTGAGCAGACACAAGAAAAAAGAATACTACAAACTGAAAATAGATTTACAGAACTCAGAGACACCATCAAGCATAATAACATTCACATTACAGGGATCCTAGAAGGAGAAGAGACAGAAAAGGCAGCAGAAAATTTATTTGAATAAATAAATTAGTTTAAAACTCCCTCAAGGAAGCTTTCTAGGTAAACAAACAGAAATCCAGATTTAGGGGGCAAGGTGTCAAGGAGGCTACCAAAATGAACCCAAGGAAGTCCATACTAAGATATATAGTAACTAAAATGGCAAAAAAGTAGTGATAAAGAGAGAATTTTTAAAGCCTCAAAAGAAAAGGAAATGGTTACATAAAGTGAAACCCCATAAGATTATCAGCTGATTTTTCAGCAGAAACTGTCCAAGCCAGAAGGGAGCGGCATGATTCAAAGTGCTGAAGAAAGAAATCAGCAGCCAAGAATACTCTATCCAGCACGTCTATGATTCAGAATAAAAGGAGAGATAAAGAGTTTTCCAGACAAACAAAAGTTAAAGGAATTCATGCCTCCTAAAACAGCCCTGTAAGAAATGTTAAGGTCAACTCTTTGACTGGAAAAGAAAGACCATAAACAGGAGTAAGAAAAAAAAAAAAAAAAGCAAAAAAGCAGTAAAATTAAGTGTATCTATAAAAACCAATCAATGGATTCATAAAATACATTCACAAAGGGTGTAAAGTATGATACCATATACCTAAAATATGGGGTAGGGAGACAGAAATAAAGAACTGATTCAAACTTAAGTGACTATCAACTTAAAATAGACTGCTATATGCATAATATGTTATATGCAAACTTAATGGTAACCACAAATCAAAAACCAGCAATAGATATGACAAAAATAAAGAGAAAGGAATCCAGGTATATCACTAGAGAAAGCCAGAAAACTGAGAGAAAAAAGCAAGAGAAGACCAAAGAACTATGAAAATAACCATAAAACACGTAACAAAATGGCAATAAGTTCATACTTACCAATAATTACTTTGAGTGCAAATGGACCAGACACTTCAATCAAAAGACACGGGATGACAGAGTGGATCAAAAACAAGACTCATCTATATGCTGTCTATAAGAGCCTGAGTGGCTCTGTTGTTTAAGTGTCGGGCTTTGGCTCAGGTCATGATCTCACAGTTCATGAGTTTGAGCTCCGTGTTGGGCTCTCTGCTGTTAGTATGGAGCCTGCTTCAGATCCTCTGTCTCCTTCTTTCTCTGTCCCTCCCCGTCTTGTGCTTTCTCTCTCTCAAAAATAAATAAACATTAAAAAAAATTAAAGACAAAGAGAATGAAGGGATAAAAAAGTATTTATCATGCAAATGAATGTGAAAAGAAAGCCAGGGTAGCAATATTTATATTGAGCAAAATAGACTTTTAAAACAGACTCTAACAAGAGACAAAGGACATTATATAACAAAAAGGGAACAATCCAAAAAGAAGATATAATGATTATAAATATTTATGCACCCCACATAAAAGCACTGAAATACATAAAGCAGCCAAAACCAAACATAAAATATGTAATTGATAGGAATACAATAATAGTAGGAGATTTTAACAGTCCCCTCACATCAATGGATAGATCATCCAAACAGAAAGTCAACAAGGAAACAGTGGCTCTGAATAACACATTAAACCGGATGGATCTAACAGATATATTCAAAACATTTCATCCTAAAACAGCAGAATACACACTCACACATTCTTCTCGGTGAACATGAAAAATTATTCAGAAAAAAATCACATATTAGGCCACAAAACAAGTCTCAACAAATTCAAAAAGATTAAAATCATATCATGCATTTTTCCCAACCATAAGGCTATGAAACTAGAAATCAAGCACAAGAAAAAAATATGGAAAAAACACACCAATACATGGAGGCTAAGTAACATACTACTAAACAGTGAATGAGTCAACCAAGAAATTAAAAAGAAAATTAAAAAATACATGGAGACGGGGCACCTGTGTGGCTCAGTCAGTTGAACATCTGAGTCTTGATTTAGGCTCCAGTCATTATCTAGCAGTTCCTAGATTCAAGCCCCACGTCCGGCTCGGTGCTGGCAGCAAAGAGCCTGTTTGGGATTCTCTCTCTCCTGTTCCCTCTCTGCTTTTTCACAGCTCATGGGAGCACATGCTCTTTTTCTCTCAAAACAAATGAACAGACTTAAAAAAATATATATGGAGACAAAAGAAAATGAAAACACAATGGTCCAAAATCTTTGGGATGCAGCAAAAGCTATTCTAAGAGGGAAAAGTTTATAGCAATACAGACCAACCTCAAGGACCAAGAAAAATCTCAAATAAAAACCTAACCTTACACTTAAAAGAGCTAGAAAAAGAAGAACAAAACCCAAAACCAGTAGAAGGAAGGAAATAATAAAGATGAGAGCAGGAATAAACAAAATAGAAACTAAAAAAATAAAAAAAAAATAGAATAGATGGATCAAACCAGGAGCTGATTCTTTGAAAAGATCAAAGAAATTGATAAATCTTTAGCTAGACTCATTAAAAAGGAGAGAGAGAGAGAGGACTCAAATATACAAAATCAGAAATAAAAGAGGAAAAATAACAGACATCACAGAAGCATAAAGACTAATATGAGAATTATGTAATTATATATGAATATATAATATATAACATGAATTATGAAAAATTATATGCCAACAAATTGAACAACCTAGAAACATATAACCTCCCAAAAGTTGAGTCAGGAAGAAAGAGAAAATTTGAACAGACCAAGTATTAACAATGAAACTGAATCAGTAATTTTTTTTTTTTTTCACGCATGCAAAAGCAAAGGGCTTTATTACGGGTTTAGGCTCGCTGGGGCCTAAACTCAGGCTCACAGACTTTACCGGTGTGGTGGATCCATGCTTAGAGCCCCGAACAAAGGCAGGGTAGGGCTTTTATGAGTTTGGGAAGGGGGAGTTACAGGAATCCAATTATTATTGACAGGTTTATCCAATTACAACATTTAGAGTGTTAACCAATCACAGAGTAGACCCAGGACCCAGGACCCTCACATAGGGTGTAACTAGCCTTAAGCAATAACTGATTACCTATAGCTTCTATTTCTAGGCCTGCCCTTAGGAATGTTAAGGGTATTACAAGGGTGGTCCCTCTTGCCTTGGGCAATGTGTGCCCTTCTCTTGTCTCAAACCTGCGTCCTCACATTCCCCCCTCTGTCTTGTAACTGACCCAATCCTGGGTCAGCTGAGTTACCATTGTACCCCTAAAGCCTGGCATAGCCCTCCTTGGCGTAAGGGGAATTTCTTACCCTGTAAAGGGCATAGGGAAGGAGAGTTTACCCAATTTCCGCCAGTCTCCATGGTTAATTTGGTGAGGGTCTCTTTTAGGGTTTCTAATATCTGGCACTGCCTGGTTTACAAAAGTAAGAATGACAGCCAATTTGTTTCCTCATTTGTCGGGATCCTTGGGCGTATAAGTGCAATACGCCTTCATAATTCTTACTAACCTTAGCCAAATTGGTGGGCCGTCTAGTGGCCACTTGAGGACCCCCTATTAGAGTCTGGCGGTAAAGGAGTAGGCTCCCCTTACCTTTTGCCGTGTTGA